>SRHC01003002.1:0-51809 GCA_004794325.1 Pomacea maculata
TCCGCTACATTATGCAATATTACTATCGTAGCCGCAGTTGCTTCCAAAAGTATCTCGTCGCCGATGTCGTCTGCCATATTGTTAACTACCCATAATGCACTACGCGGATGATGTCAGCTCGCAAGACACTTGTGTGGCCAGCTACCTGAGAAGAGGACGATGGTGCTAAGCTGCATTGTATTTCGAGTTGTACAAGAACATTGCAGCGTGAGAATAGGCCTTTACTACAGATTATACTACATTCCACATTCCTAATACCTTGACTACAGATTGTGAAGCAAGATGTTCCACATTCCTAGTAAGGTGACCTTGGGTAAGGCGCTCCGTGCTTGGCTAAACACTATAACAACAATGTCCTTTGCTATGTGGTGTGAAGGGAGGTCCTGTTACACCACAAAATATGGGGAGGTACTGGAGTCAGTAGAGAGGTGTATATGTAGCGCCTTATCGGTGCTTGAATGACCTCTTGCTAGTTTACTGGCTGTGATCCTTGTGTCCACCTACCCAAGGACAGAGAGCGTAGATATATCTACTCTGTCTGCTAAAGTTACTTAATGTAGCTTCTCAGCTGTACCTACTGTTCTTGTGTAATATCTTATATAAACTTGATACTCTGTGTTATACGCCTACATGTATAAAACACCCGTGTGTTGCTAGTACATTTGCTCTTCCGTATTCATAACGTTTTACTGTACAGTTACGTCATCACGATACTATATTATTATTATCTAACACGGAGTAATGATCAATGCGAGTAGTTACTATTGTCCTCAAGCCCATATTGTAAACCTTTCACGGAAGTTGTGACTATTGTTGTCACTGCTGTCACTCACTACTTTAAATTTCTACTCTCACCTACACCTCACCTACCCAATGTTGTTGTAATATCGTCACATGGTTTCTGCTTTAACAGTACATGAAGTTACAGCTAGGGATTTACTTGTGCACTGTGTAACATAAATCACAAATACTGTAACATCACATGCGTACATAAAGTCACATTACTAAGGTACATTCAAGTACATCTAAAATTTACTCCTGTTGAGTTGAGATTTCTGCCATCTTTTGTTACATTGGCAAACCCATTAGTTGAAACACTTACACACATCAATCTGTAACCTAAAACATGACCTTCTGTTGTACAATATGACAGTGTACACTAGCATACTGTGACATGACCATGTATATGCTGTGTCTTGTCTGCTGTCAAACTAACCAGGTGTCTGTTTTTTCTTTTACGAGAAAACGCCACGCTTGAATGAGGGTAACACAATCCGGGTAGATAACCTGAAACTAGAAAAAAAATTGCAAAGACTGTGATCACGTGACGAACAGGAGTGTGCTGCGCATATCACAATTACCAGACACAGGGGAGGTTTTTGAGAAAGAGAGACGCATGGAGGAAAGACACCTGAGTGAGTTTCTGCCCGACTGTGTTATCAGGATCTGGTGCTGAGCAGTTGACGACAGACGAGACGTAGATGATCCTGCTGATGACGATAACATGAAACATTATTGTGTCATTTGATTATAGAATCTCCTATATCATTCATAATCGGAGTTGCCGTAAATCCCACCTCGGAATATTCAATCAGGTCACGTGCCTACACCAGAAGGTAAGTACACTACTCATTACTCATGGGGCTCTTACTTGTCTTATTGCCGGTAAATACAAGTCTGTTTGTTAATGTGTATCTGTAAGAAATCAGATATGCACATACTGTGGATTAATTTTTTTTAAGTTCATTTCTTCGCGTTCTCTGTCATTATATTTTTCACAACATGAGGTCCGTGTCTATCTTCACACAACAACTAGTGTCAACATCAATATCATACGGTCTACACACCAGGTCTTGTTTATTAAGGTCGTGTTGCCATCTATTCCTAACTGTTTACACACTGGGTCTTGTTTACATAACAAATATTGTCCACAATCATAACGACCTCGACGATGACATCATCACTGTGCATATCAGGCGCTTGTACATCCGTATGACAAAGTGACGTTTATGTCAGTGTGTGTGTAGGGGTCTGACGAGGTGACGTACACGCGGTCAGTAGAGGGCGGCAAGCACAATGAGCGTCACTCACCCGATGGCGCGAGCTGCACGTTCTGTGGTCACAGTTGTTGTCTTCATCTTTGCCCTTCATCTCATGCTCACCGCGCATGCCAAAACAGGTTTATAAATGTTTGGTAGAAATGATGGATGATAATGATGATGATAATGATCATTAAGGATGATTGATGATGATGATGGATGAAGATAGTGGATGAAGATGGTGGATGAAGATGGTGGATCGATGATGATACCAGGGTCAGAAGTATCTGATCTATTAGATAACTAATATTATTTGTTAACTCTAAGTTAAAATCCATTTTAACTTTGTTGTTTAGTTTACGCGCTTGAAAAAAAACACAATATCTTGAAGCATTGTTATTTAATTTGATGTAAAAATAGACAAGATTGCAATTGCAATGTTTATAACGTTTATTATATGTAAATGTTTATATTAAAAAAATTAATGTGTTCACTATTTTTCCCGTGTTAATATATTGAAGACAATTAAAAAGTAACTGTTTTAGAAATCATTTCAAGCAGACAATGTTTAGTGAGGCTGGCTACACAACCTCACTCACTTTTAAGAGTAACCATGTACCATCATTTTTAATTCTTCCAAAATGAAGAAGAGCTTATAGAAACATTTTTATTGCGAACTTAATGCCAAATGTCAATTGTGTCGTTTCTTTTAATGTTATAGGTAACACTGTAACGTGTGACGCTCCTGCAGTAGAACCATTGGCCAGTACGTCAGTCACGTGTCACTTCCCTGAGAATGTCAGTCTGACGAGGAGGACCATCACTGTCTCTTTCTATAAAGGCGCACAATATACAGGTGTGCAGATTATAAGTGTTGGTGTTGGTGGTACTTTCTTTTAAGCATGTTTTAAAAAAATGACTGCAATGTTGGATATCTTTTTCGTTTCTTTAAATAAAAGGGTAAATGTTTTGGATAAGTTTGTGATAATTTAGAAGAGATTGACTTTTTATTTCTTTTTTTTTTTATTCTGCGTTGTGTGAAAATATTTACCAGTTATGAATTTGCCTTCAGCTTCAAGTGAAAATGATATTTTGGACTGCTGGTGGATGTCGGGAAGAATGGACTGTGAAGTCCAACCAGGATACAAATTTAACAGAATGATATCTCACAAACTCACCTTGGAGATCCCACGAGTTTCTACAAAACACATTGGAGGATATGTTTGCAAGTTTTCCAACATGAATCCAAACGACATGAAGCCCTGCGAACTGAAGATAAAGCTAGGTAAGATGTTAGCAGCTCACTACCTGCTGTTAACAAACAGCCAATCATTTCTTTTGAAAATGCTTCAAACATGCAGTATAGTGATCGGTGTAAAAGCATGTGTCACTGGTTTGTCTTTAATAATACCACTCACGCGCAAGTACATTTCAAAACAACACAGTGACTAGTGACTACTGCTCAAGGCTATACCGTGACGTCATTAAGACACTACACGCTGACATTGTTGTCTCGTGACAGCACGCTCTCATATTCTATGATTAGGGTGAGATCAAGGGGTACACGAAGGCAGTGCACTTGGTAAGTTTTCATTATGTTTTTCTTGTTCATAATGTCAGTGGTTTGAAGGGAGATAACGTGTTTCAGAGGGGAAAACGATGTGTGACGTTCCTTCAGTTCCACTGAACTCACGAACGTCACTAACATGTTACTTCCCAGAGGATCTCAGCAAGAACACAACAGACTTCAGTGTTTACCATCAGTCCGTCAGTAGTGACTCAGGTACTGCATTGGTCCTTGAACTCTTGTTGTATTGTTTATTATTTTCATGTCACTAATCTTGAGTTAATTACAAAATATATTTAATGGCTGAAGTTTTTCTTGGGTTGCTGATCAATTGAAACCAACTTAACAGAATAATCTTCATTTTTATTTTTTAAATTTTGTATTTGTTTGCTTTAGTGAATGTGTTGAAGTAAGTGTTTAAAAGAAATAAAGATTTTTAAAATATAATTTCAAACGCTTTTAGTCATAGTATCATGAATTACACATATTTTCTATTATTACAATTTTTATTCAAAGGGATTTTGAAAATGATTCTTGATGTGTTGAATGCGAGAGTTTGTAGTCTTCAATAGGTTCTTTAATTCATTACTAAACATTTTGTACATTACATGTGCAGGTAATATAATGTCATGCAAGTGGATGGGAAACTATCAGTTCTGTAATAGGATTGGAGGCTACGAGTTCGATCGCACTGTGACAAACCACCTGACTGTCGGGATCCCTAAAGCACAGGAGGATCAAGAAGGATCCTACAGCTGTCACTATACAAGTAGTTCACCTGTCCGCTATGAGAACTGCTCTCTCACTTTTACAACAGGTAAAGAGTCAGTGCAGTTTGCTTCCTGTAGCTCACTAAAATTTGCCTAAGTATCTTTACCTAAAAGACTAACACGAATGCCACATTTTCTACCTTGTAATCAAGTTATATTTATTGTATTGGTAATTCCCATAATGAGTACATAATTATGCTTAAATTTCAAAAGACAAGCCGTCAAACATCGGCATTCTCACCTGCCACTTGCAAGAAGATAAATACACAGGAGAACTTAGTTGTGTGTCAGTAGTACTTGTAACAGTGAGTGGTTCAACTCACCAAATCTGTGTGTGTCTTTGAGTCAAACGAATAAAAAACGTTCAGGTTTTCATGATCAAGAAGCGAGTTTTTCTCCGGAAAAAAATGTCTGATTTGACAATACAACCGTGACGATTTAAACTTGTTATAGAAGTCAAAGATGAAGCCAAAGCCTCAACTAAAGCTAAAATAATATTTTACAAACGGAATTCCCCCAACAAGCTAGTAAGTAAATCATTTCTATATCAAATTAATGGACAACAATCACTTTCTACGTTGTATTATTATTGATTCTCTTCTACTAATTCGGCCCATTCAAGTTAATTTTTTGTTAAATAAATAGAAACACGTTTTAATACGTGTCTGTCTAAGACAATGCTAATTTTTTTTTTTAAAGTTTTATGGATAGTGAGCTTCCAGCGTTGCATATTTATGCTACAGTTACGACTAACTTCTGATAATGATGCTTTTGCCATGAAAACTATAACAATAAATTGATATATATTTTTGGTAAAAAACTTTTTTCTTACTCATTACATTATTTACTTATTAATACTTGCACGTGTTCCCGTTTAAACTCATCATACGTTAGCCGACTTCAATTCCCTTTCAGTTGTTACAATCTCGAACATCAACGGTGCTGCTGATGTGTTTGTGAGTGTGTCACGATATTACTTGTAGACCAGATGGTACATAAAACCTCGATGTTGTATATTTTGTGCTTGATCTTCGTTTAAACGTTTTACCAGCAGTTCTAGTTGGTTTTAACAGCTCGTGATTTTGTATCGTTGGTTCTGGTGTAATTTCTGTTATCTTTCGTTTTCAAATTCATCTTTAAAAATATATCATCTTTTCATTACTTCAAGTTTTCGGTGCAAATAGTTATCAGGCGTATTTGTGATACAATTTTTACCAGCGATTTTTTTCTGAGTACTTAGGATAGCCTTTAAAATACATTTCTAATTGCAGTGACCTCCTTCTGTAACATTTCAAGTGTTGTAGAGACAGAACCTGCATCACTCACCTGTACATTCAACGTTGATGTCAATGCAACAAAACAGAATTTTTCACTGGTCCGTATCGGAGGCGCTGACAATAAAGGTAAGTAGGTAGAACTCTGAAGTAAAGGTAATGATTCAGCAGTTAGTAGACCTTGTGATCATCTGAACCTCATCTGCTCGCCTTTCTTGGTCTGTCTCTCCTACGACTTCGTCTTGCTAAACATCAGATTCTCAGAAAACATGATTAACGCTAGAGAAATAATTCACAAAGCAAGAAAAAACATACTTTAGTCTTGATAACTTTCAGAAGGAATTTTCTTTGTTAAAGTAAAAGCTGGATCACTGTGTAGAGAAGTATCTTCCGTTTATGCAGTTAAAGATAAATATAACGAAACGATGAATTATATGATAAGGGCCAGAGACTAACATTCATTGAGAATTCCGTTGAGGAAAGATTAGACTGACTAGAAACATACGAAAAGACAATGTACTGCCTTTTTGGCATACCGGAGGTAGAAATCTAGCGACTGGTGCAGGCATTGACCTCGGGAACAAGTCTAATGTCACACCTGTAAGACTGTGACATACACGTCACAAGTGTTGCATGGGGAACCCTCCACAGACTGGATAGAAAGAATAGCCTAGACCTTTGGTTGTGAAAATGGAATACAATGGAGAGAAAAGCTCCCATTTTCACTAAAGTAAACAACCAGCTGTTATATTTCTCTCTCGATACCAATACTCGACACTGGTTGAACGCTTTTTTTTACATTTATTTATTTACACAAATACGTTCCATTGACTGCTCTACTATCTCACTGTTCAACCTCTAACTGCTGGTCTCCTGTATCCCGGCCTTTCCCACCTTCCTAGATATATCTAACCACTCAGACAGGGTCAAGGTCGTCTAAATAGACTCCATTTAAATAGTCATTTCTCTAGGATACGACATTCCTCATTTTCTTTAAAAAATAGTTACAAATGTATTTATGACAAAAATGTAGACATAATTATTATCTGCCTTAAATTGTTTAATTAAATCTGCCTTAAATCTGCTAATTATATAACTATTCTATAAATCTATAATCTAGCCTACTAACAAACAAGAATTAGTCAAACAATATTTGAATGTCTCTTGTATTTACAAGATGAAATTTTGCTGGGTCTTCTTTTCATTTTTGACGCATAAACCTAAGTGTAAAATATTAACAACAAAACAATCTTGTACCTATCTGGTATCTCTTCATGGACATTAAATGATTACTCGCCCTTATCCTGACGAATTAAACATATAATTTAAAAGTATATATACATCACAACACCGTTCACAACAATTCTCAGATTACCTTAACACATAGTCATCGAGTCTTTTAGGAACTGTTTCTGTTCTTGTTGGTCTCCTAGTTTCTTGACAGATATGTTTTTAAGTCATCTACTCTACACACACTACAATCCACGCTTTCTTCTTTGGTCTTCCGGGCCTGAGTAAATTTTCAACTTGATTTCCCGCCCGAAATGTTATTTGTAAGCGAGATTTCCCCTGTTAGCCATCTACAGTTAACTTTTTATTCCTACGCTCCTGCCACATTCTTGCACTCATTCTCCCTTCTTAACAACCGGGCTGTCATGAATGACAAGGACTGGTCCGTGACAAAGTTTAAAGCTAATTAAATTCCGTAACAAATCTGCATGTATAAATAAAGAAACATATAAAAAGAAGGGCGACTCAGGTTTCTCTTTATGTTAAGAAGGTGTCAGGCTGTTTAAGTTTTTAAAACCTAAAACTTTCTTCCACACAAACCGTCAGATGCTGCTACTCTCACTACTTTGTGTTGTCTCGCCTCTCACTGTGGTAAGTTCTGTGGAATGAAGCCCTATACCTGTTTAGATAGTATCAACCTTAACTACAACCAACAGTTTATGTCAAAGAACGTGAAACTCAGTTCTGTGATCCCTTTATCCAGAGATTCTTACAGTGACGTTCTCTGTTATAATCTCTTTATACAGAGTTATCTTACAGTAACCAAACCATTCAACAATAAAATGTCATGTCAGTGTGTCAACAGTCATGGCAAATACTTTCCCGTTTACAGAATCATAAAGATTAGGCTGACAAATACTCGTATTGTCGTGGTTTGAACGAGGCAGGTTGTATAACTGACATACATTTCTACAGGTGTCGTCATTGTCACCTGCACCTGGCTAAAGGACCAGCTGAAGTGCACCACAGCCCCGGGGTACGAGGTCAACAACACCGTCACAGATCGCCTCGTCATCAGAGTACCGCGGGTGTCACGTGACCACACCGGCACATACGCTTGTTACGTGAATGGCTCTAAAGCGAGCAACTTCCAGTCCTGTGAATTTATCACAAAACCAGGTAGATATACGGGTACATTGCTGTTTATCTTACTGTCGTCGTTGTTGTTACAAACAACACATCTGTACTGGATGGACCCGAAAGGTGATCAAACAGTAGCCTCCAGTGTAATGCTTTTACTACAGCCGTCCCCTGTTTCACTGTGTCTTACTATTATAAAAGACTTTAATAGGCTGTGAATAATACTTTTCACTTAAACTGCACCATTTTGCGAAACCCTGTAGTTTTTATTATAGCAATAGTTATTATTATTTTATCATACGGTTGTAATTACTTTTCGCTGTCAACTTGATTCTCGAAAGTAAATGGTGATAAAAAACGCACTGTCACTGTTAGTACAATTACAGTAAATCATTAACAGTGAACTGCGTTTTGATGACGACGATGATGATGATGATGATGATGATGATGACGACGACGACGACGACGACGACGACGACGATGATGATGTCGATTTGTAATGAGCAGGTATCCATTCAGAAGAATGCTCATTGCGCAGAAAAAACAAAAGAAGAAAAAATAAAGTGAACAAACATAAAACACCAGAAAAGTAAAAAAATAGAGACAGAAGTGTTTTGTGGTTGTTTAAGACTGGTTTGAAAGAAACAGATGGGTCTTCTGCATTTTTCGAAACGTGGTTGGTGAGGTGATGGTGGAGAGTGACGATGGCAGAGCATTCCACAGCTTAGGTGCCGCGTGTTTGAAGGCCCTGGCTCCAGTGCGCTTCTTGTTGGTGTCTGTCACTGCAGGGAGACAGAAGTGTGACTGGGAGCCTGAGTGCAGGCCACGTGACGGCTGATAATAGGAACTATCACTTGCAAATAGTCAGGAGCAGTTTTAGACATGCAGGACTGAGCAATGGAAAGTACTTTGTGGTCAATACGCTTGTTCATTGGGAGCCAATGAAGGCTCTGTAGGATAGGGGTGATGTGCTCAGTGGACGACTTTGCACTGGTGACAATCCTGGCAGCTGTGTTTTGAACTCTTTGGAGTCGATCCAACTGAGTAGCAGGTATACCCCACAATGCACTTTTACAGTAGTCTAATCTTGATATGATGGAATCCACAGCAAGTGAGTTGGCAGCAGCTTGAGTCAGCATGGGCCGTAGTCTACCTAAAGTCCTCAAAAAGTAGTAGGAGTTAGCCACAACAGAACTAACAATGTTGCACATGGAGAGCTCTGCATCAATAAACAGCCCTAGGTCCCGTACACAGTCAGCAAAGGCTATGGAGGTATCACCGACCTGCACGGCACTAATGCCAATCTGCTCCCTTCTGGCCCTGGGGCCACACAGTAACGCTTCTGTCTTGTCGTCGTTGAGTTTAAGACGATTCCTGGTCATCCACGCCTTCACCGCAACACAAGAAGATTCAAGTCGTAGAAGCGCAATCCTAGCCACTGCTGGGTCGGGGGGGAAACTGTTCAGAATCTGTGTATCGTCCGCAAAGAACTGACGTCCCATCTGAAAGCGCTCAATGACCCATCCAAGCTGTGAAACATACCGAAAATAATAATGGACCCAGAACGGAGCCCTGTGGTAGGCCACACACCAGAGGAACTGCCTCAGAGCTTGCAGAGCCGACAATCACTCTCTGAGATCTCTCGGCAAGATAGGAGGCAATCCACTGCAGTGCAGCGCCCTGGATACCAGCCTCTGACGACAATCTCTGGAGCAGCAGACGGTGGTTGATGGTGTCAAACGCACTACTCAGGTCGAGTAATACTAACAGCACTAAGTTGCCAGAGTTGACACTACAAAGAATGTCATTGGTCACACGAAGAAGAGCAGTTTCTGTGCTGAAGCCAGGACGATACGCTGACTGAAATTTATCTAGGCAGCCATAATTAATAAAATGGGTCATAAGCTGCTCGGCAACCACCCTCTCCAGTAGCTTGGAAATATAGGATAAATTTGACACTGGACGATAGTTTTTACAGTCGGAGGGATCCACGTTCGGTTTTTTCAACAAGGGCTTCACAACAGCCTGTTTAAAACACCGTGGAACACATCCTGCTCTCAAACTGGCATTAATAATATCCAAGATGACAGGAAATAGAATGTCCAGAAGTTGAATAATAAATTTAGTCGGTACAGGATCCACGGCACATGAAGTTGTAGTTGATCTCGCTACAAGTTTCCTCAAGTAACTCTCATCAATACACGTGAAAGAAGTCAGCGGAACACCAGCAAATGGCACAGAATAATCTGCCTCACACTCTGGCAACTCACAAGCTGCACTCTCAAGTCCAGCTCTAATTTCCTTTGTTTTGTTTTTTTCTCAGGTTTTATACATTTTTACATCTGTTGCAGTCAAAGAGCCTCTGCTACCTGCTTTAGTATAGTGTCCATACTAACTTTACCTGCACTCTCTGTATAGTGTTGCTACTGTTATGTACATTTTATTATCTGTTGTAATTGCAGTGACCTCCTTCTGTAACATTTCAAGTATCAAAGAGACCAAACCAGCATCACTCACCTGCACATTCAACGTTGATGTCAATGCCACAAAAAGCAACTTGTCACTGGTCCGCCTCGGTGGCGATGACAGTAAAGGTAATGTTTACAGCAGTTTTTAAAACTGGATACTACTACTGGTGATGGTACTGGTGGTACTACTGGTGGTTCTGGTGGTGGTACCACTGGTGGCACTACTGGTACTATGTAGTGGTTGTAGGAGGTAGAATAGTCAGTTGCCTTGGGTGCATAGATGGACGGCCATTTATTTGAAAGCGCTGAATGATGAATAGTATAATATCGCAGCCTTATAAGCAATCTCATGGAGAATCACTATTAATAATATTAATTGTATATAATAGAAGTATAAGCCATGAGTGGAATACATTAAAGAAATCAACCAAAACGACAGGAAAGAAAAAGGCGAAAAACATAAAACAATAAAAAGTGTGGTGCTGTCTGATTAACAGCTGGCCAGGGACAGTACCATCATCCATTAACTCTATCAAATCGCATTATCTACATAAATGTCACAACATTCATAGTACATTATGTATGCAATCCTTTATATAGAAGAAAACAAAGAACCAGAGTAAAGGTAATGTTTACAGCAGTAGGTAGAAGTTTAAAATATATAATTTCTACAATGTACGAAAAAGTCGATGACTAACAAGACTGACAATATATTATCTCCATCTTAAGACTAGTGAAGAAAACGACTGCTGAAAACAAGACTAGAGAAAGAGGGCAAAGGGCAAAATGCTGTCTAATAAGTCTCTTTACAAGCATCTGAGTGAATGACAATGATACAACCCTCTGAATTTGTCAGCTGTAAATCATCGTTTTACAGTAAAATTCTTATTGGTTATTATTTTTGTTGCTTCAGATTGTAGTCCGTTTTTTTGTTTCATTAGATAGAAGATTCAGCAATGGTGCCTTGATTGTGCTTTCGTATGGATCACTAAATAAGTTTACACCTTTGTAGAATGATGAATATTTTAACCAGTGATGCATCAGAGAACATTTAAAGTTTTAAAAAATAAAATTTCCAATCCACTCCCTGCACAATTCTGACAATCCAGCTTGCCTTAGTTATGTTTGTTAATACACATTTATCACACTGACGTGTAGTAAAGACTTCTGGCATTATTTACAGTCAATATGTTTTGTAGTATGTTATGTGGAATACCTTTAGTAAAATCAAGTATATGAAGATAAATACCGTAAAAGGCATTTCAGGCAAATGCTGAAAGCTATTTGACATGGACTGCTGCAATTATGTAAGGATGGCACCCACTTTCTGGTTTTATTTCTGCAGAGCTTCTTGAATGATCAAACAACTTTGCAGTAGAAAGTGTGCCACACAAATGTCTAACTAACAATGTCCAGTGCTGCTCCATTAATGACAATCAGCTAATGACTAGTAGACTAGTTGGACTGAAGCACTGCAGGCTGCATGACTAACACAAGTGTGTCTACAGGTGTCGCCATTGTCACCTGCACCTGGCTACAGGACCAGCTGAAGTGCACCACAGCCCCGGGGTACGAGGTCAACAACCTTGTCACAGATCGCCTCGTCATCAGAGTACCGCGAGCGTCACGTGACCACACCGGCACATACGCTTGTCACGTGACAGGCTCTAGCAAGGACGGCTTTAAGTCCTGTGACTTTATCCTGACACCAGGTAGATACACCTACATTGTGGCCACCCTCACATTTGTTGTTTCCTATTAAAGCGCCTCTACTGGCTGAACACGAATGTTATCAAAGTAAACAAGTAGCTTGTAAGTAAACAGGTTGATGATCACAGTCTATCATTCTATTGCCTTAGAGCTTGATACACAGAGTTTATAACACTGAAGACGAATTGTGTTCTGTACTTTCAGATGTACCTGCCGCAGTTCTGACTGTAGCCATCGCTGTACTCGTGTTCATCCCTGTGTCGTTAGTCATCATCTTCCTGGTTTTCAAATGTAAACAAAGGTGAGATGACTGGTAAACACTTTAAATACATTCACAGTCTGTACTGTGTAGTTCTGATTATCTGTTATCATTACCAGTACCGATACCAGGACTCATGGGTGCAGTTTCTCCCAATATTCCACTTTTGGAAAGCACAGCTGCTTCCACCTAAGGCGATGTGACACAGTAAGGGGAGGGGCTGGGGATATGGGAGAAATTGGGGAATATGGGGGAGTGGAGGATGGAGGGGTGAGAAAAGGGAAAGGAGTCAAGGAAGGTGTCGGAGGAAAGTCTCTAGTCTGTTACTGTTGCTGTTGCTCTTTTTTCCTGCTGTTGTCACGTGTTCTTGGTATCTAAAAAACTGCCAAGTCGCTAGTGGTAGTCACCTGTAATGGTGAGCAGATTCTCTGTATTTCACTAGTCCTATATTTTAGACTTTTTTAAAGTACTTTTTCATTCTATTTATTACCTTAAAACCATCATTTTTATAGTTAATCTTTCTAATATTGTTTTGTGTTTATAAACCCGACATTAACAGTTTCTCTATTTTTCAAGGCTTTAAATCTTTGCTCTTACTTACTCTTCATGGTTATTGCTCTTGTTATGGATGATTAAAAAGACCCCATGTTTATTATTGTTTAATTCTTTTGAAGATATTCCAACGCATATTCTGATACTCTAGCAGTCTATTCATTCATTCAGTACTCATTGTCTGTTTATAATAATCTATAGTTTGGGTGATTAGCCATTATTGTTACTATTAATGGCATGACAGTATGCTATTGTTATTCTTCTTACATAAGTCAACTAGGGATGTTTAAAGCTAGTCTATATTTGTCTGATACCTGTTTTTCTGTCTCGCCACGTGTGCATATTACCATATAGGAGTTTTTTTCTGACTCTACTTAGGTATTCTTCATTAAGCATCATTCTTGTTTTTTGGATTTGTACGATGGTGTGTGGATAAGCTATTGGGATGTTTCCTTTTGCTCCCTTTGTTTTGGAAATGTTGAGTGTGTTGTGGGGTAGGGGGTTGTGGTGTGAGGCGACCCGCTTTGTGTATCTGGGCTGTAAGTGAATTTGTTTTGCTGGGTGTACCTGGTGGTGTACTGGTGGTTGACTAATGGTGCACCTGGTAATGTATCTGGTGGTGCACTGGTGGCAGATCCTGCGTGTTTTAGTTGTCGTTGTCTCTCCTTAATTATCAGTTCTATAGGCCAGCACTGAGAGTATAACAAGTACAAGGTTCACCCAACTCTATGGTTAGCGCCCTGACCTGCAATGACTTGAGTTGTTGGTTTGATGTTCCATGGACAAGAAGTGAAGCTCTCCACATCAGGCTGTGTGTCATTAAAACCCACGCTACCCTTGTAGTTGCCCCACGTTGATATTCCCCTGACCCCACGCCATCCTCTTTGCTGGTCCGTGTATCATAATACAGAGAGTAGTCTCTTGCCCTTTAAACAATGACATTTGTCTTTTCCTGTTACTCTGTGTGGGTGTGTCTGTGGTTTCAGTTTAGAGGGAGATGTGAAAAAAGAAGTCTAGGAAAACGAAAATTAAATGACAAGAAATTAATTTTTGCAAAACAGTTTTGAAATGCATTACTATCAAAGCTTATTTCTAAATCACATTATAAAACATAGATGAGGGATTTCTGAGCACGCTTTTGTCGTTCTACATAAATATTTTATCATCGTGTAGCGCGTCTAACGCATCTCCTGATGGAGCTTGTTACAAAGATTACACAAAGGCTAACATGTTAGCACTGACAGTCGTCAAACAACTTACTTTTCATATGTAACTGTGATTGAATGATATGAAAATATAATTCGGAAAATATTTGAAATAATTATTTTGTTACAGGAAAGAAGTGGACAAAATAGCTATGAAGTGGTTTCGTTCTGATGGAATCCCACTGATATCACCTGAAGAAAAAATAAGCAGTTCACCACCAGTCTTATCAAAGGAAGAAGTAAGAAGCTATTTGGCTTTATACCTTTTTAAAGGACGACATTAAAGTTTGATTTATAACAGAGACAGACAAATCAATCACGCATTGAAAATACTGAGCCCTTTGTTTTACTCCATGTCTATAGAAAATATATTTGAAATTTAATTAATATTACAAAGGGGTATTTTCTTCAGCACACCTTTAATAATTATTCAAAAAAATATAAACGGAAGTTCTGTTGGCTGCATCCGCTGCTGTGACATTTGACTTGGGTCGTGACTATGGACCTCGACCCTCCATTGTCTCCACACACCACCTGATGGTTGAATTCTAATGATGTCTTGAGTAAGTGATTCCAGCATCTCCTGGTGTATCAGTGGACATCATCTGAGTGTATCCTGTGTGTTACTCGCCGCTAGGGCAAGTTTCTGTTCCTGTCTTTCTTTTCAGACTTTGTTATTGTAATTCACTAAAGAAATTAAAAATGTCGCTGAGTCTGTAATGATGAGTCAGAATTCTCTAGACAACCACATCGTCATTACGAAAGCTTCTCTGTCAGAGGGAACCTACAACAGAATTATATATATATGCTACATAGTGTTTACCTGTCAGAGCTAATTTCACCACCAGTCACCGATCTCTCGTCTCCTGTCTTGAGACGATGCTTCTTCAAAAAGAAACAGAGCGACCAGGGAAGTCACAATTACTACCTCAGTCTGTGTCCCTGAATTGACTGTTTTTTGTGTGACTTGTTATAAGGATGCATCGTCATCATCATCGTCGTCGTTATCGTCGTCTTCGTCTTCGTCATTATCATCCAACCTTCATATCTCTTATCCTCCCTCCATCCTCCCTATACCCTTCATCCTTCCTCTATCATCCATCCTTCCTCTATCACCATCATCTATCCTCGTAGTTGTCATTATACATTTAAGACTACAGAAGGTGCAAGTGATCTCTTTTAATTTTTCTATTTACATCTTCTAGTGACGAAGCTTTGTAGTTAGCAGCACACAGAGAGTGATGTGTTCGTCATTTAACAATATAGTCAAATGATATCTGTAATTTCCTAATGTAAGCAGTTTATTTATTTAAACTCCAGTGTTAACATACAGGGCAGCATTCGTTGTACCGTTCAAAAAAAAAACCCTAGTAGATTTTTAATGTTCTAAGAACCTTCAACAGACAACTAAATGATCAAAAGGCCAAGAGAAAAAGACATTGCACTTTGTATTTAAATTAAAACAGCATGTTGTAACACTGTCTCAATGTAACCTACTTATCTAGTAAAAGGCTTGATGTTAAGCAGAAGTAAAAGAAATAAATAAATAAACAAGGTCGCTGATCTACAGGTTAAGTATGTTTATTATCAACAGCTGGTCAGGACAACATTTGTGGTTTATGCGCGCGTGTAACTGTCCACACGTAAGACCACACAGTGACCCGTATGTACGTCTCTTCATGTGTTAAGTGTGACAGACTGTCCTCTGCTACTTTGAATACAACCGACATGATTTAGTCTACATCACACACTACACACTACTCACAACTGGCAGCCTGGTGGCGCAGTGGTCAACGCGTTAGTCACAACACAGAGAGAATCGGGTATTTGAGTTTAGATATTATCTCGGGTATTTTTTTTTCTATGCACGTGACAGGAGTAGGCTGCTCTCTGTGTAAAACAATAGTAAAATAGAAAACAATGCTTCAACAAAGCTAGCAACAGAGCCAGATATTAAAGACATGTTAACAGGACACTGTTGATCTTTCTAAGGAATTCAGATCCATCGTGCATATTATCAGGATATTTTGTTCCAAAATATAAGCCATTCATGGAAATTGATTGGTCATTTAGCCCATTACTTGTAAACCTGAAGTGATTTATTCTTACGTCTTATGAGTTTAATTTTCTTTCCTTAAATTCTCACTTTCCTAAAAGTGTCAATGTATAGATAAATTCTCAAATACATGGGAAAAACGGAAAGCGAAATCTGTTGGGTCTAAATCTTTACCACGAAGTTGTTAGTCTTTGTTGGTTCCTCTTTGTGTTTTCTGTATTTGTTTTTATTCATCATCTGTGCTATTGTTTCTTTTGTCATGGTTTATGTGTTGTTTGTTTTACTGTTCCTCGTATGTTGCCTTTGTCTCTATATTTTTATTGTTTTTAGAGGTGAGAGTGGGCTTGTTAGGTGTGTGAGTATGCACTTAAAATTTTTTTGGATTTATTATTGTTTGTTACTGATCTCAAAAAATGTGGTCGAGTTCAAGATAAGAGAGAATGCTAATACGAATACCCATTTTAATGCAAGTCTTGTTAAAATATATATAAACAAGCATACTAGAAAGGCTACTACTTATATGATGTCTTTTCATTACAACAGTTGGAAACCCGCGGAGAAAGCGAAGAAGAATTCTGGGAGAAGTGGGTTGAGGCGGCATTCCCTAAACTGGACACTGACTTCTACTTCCTGCCTCCTGTACCCGTCAGCCTTCAGCCATTTCGACAGACAGATGAGTCCAACCAGACGGCGACAACTGCAGTTCAGGACAGTGATGTCCGACGTGATGCAGCCATGCAAAGAGTCCTTCTATGTCTGGAGAACATGTGTAAAAATAACAAAGAAGTGCTGGTTGGAGTGAGTCAGTTCCCGTTTGACTACTACTTGCGTGAATCTCGTTATGCTGACGCGATAGGAAAACTCTCCCTACCCACCAGACACCACTCTGATCTGCAACAGAAATGGAAACAAGGGGACATCGATGTACTTCTTATTCATCGACAGTTTGGTCTTGTCATTTGTGTGATAAGCGATTTTGATGGCCACGATAAAAACAATCTTCAGGAGGCCATGGAACAGCTGGACAGGGCGGGGCGCATGTTGTCAGACCTGGTGTCTGACGTCACTCCTGGTCTACGTGTCACTAAGACGATTGCATTGCCTAACTTGAGGTTTGATCACCTACAATCGATACTTCAGCGGGATTTTGATCTGACTGAGGTGAGGATCCTTACCATCACAAACTAAAATAAGAAAAAAATGTACGTTTAATTTCATAATAATGATAATTATAATAATAATTTATTATATTATTATATATAAATAATATTATTAGCATTAGCATTAGCATTATTTATTATTATAATGTAAGCAATTCCTAGTGAGAAACACAACAAATGATCGATCCCCATAATATCAGAATTATTATGCGGCATTAAAGCACTCAGGGTTGTTTTTATTATGTTATACTCTACACGTAATAAACATAGTTAGGTCAGTGGATCACTTACACTAAAATCAAATGGCAAAGAATTCTCTAATATATTCTGCAGCTTTTTACAATATGTAAATATAACTTGTTAGTTATGTTCAGACAGGTCTCGTACAAGTTTTCGATTCACTTTCAAACTTTGTCGCCATTTACCTTGCTGACACCTTTGTAAGCACAAAAAGCTTTTAAGACTGAGTAGCTCTCGTGTAAAATAATGATTTACAGTGTGTCTACTAGTACAGCTGTCAGCTGTAAGCTTTGCCACCTTTGGTTGATTTTCTTCAGATTCAGTGATTCTGTTACAGCGCCTTGGTGACTGTCTCGAACAATGGGGCCCCTACAACATCGCTGAAGTGTGTCTGTGCTGTGATCAGTTGTCTGACTCAAAGACACCGCGTGACGTCAGTAGTCACGTGCCGAAAAATGTCAGGCAATGGTGGAAATATGTGACTGCGTTTAGTGCTGTCGCTCACATGTCAGCTGGGGTGTACAGGAAACTGGTAGCCAGGTAAATAATAAAAAATAAATTATAGTGAATCCTTTACAAGTGTATACGCTGTCATCCATGACATAGTTTAAAATCTTTCTCTGTTCTTGTCAGAGAAATCGTGAGATACCAGCAGCAAGGTTTCATGTAGAGGATGAGGAAACGCAGTTGTGAAAAGGAGCAGACTACTAGTGTGGTAGTAAGATGTCGGTTTGTCACAACTAGAGGGAACAATAGTCCTGGATTGACATCTCATTTGGAAGCCCACTGATTGCTTGTACTCTGTGCGTTGTTTACACAGCCGTCAGACCGCCCCACGTCTTCTAGTCTCTGCTGATGAGATTTCCCTCTTTAACTTGACACGCAAAGCCTCCGAGTCTTATAACATCGAGTATTACACCTGTGGCCTCATAAGCAAGGAGGTTAGGGAATGTCTTTGTCTCTCTTCACACTTCCGTTTCCTCTCTTTGTCAGTCGCTTCCAATAAACCGTTGAGGGAAGCATCATGCACGAGCTGTCTGTAACATAGTGATGTCAGTCTTAAGACAGTCTACAACACGCTCATCAAGTACATTTTCAATTTTTGTTTTCCTCTTATTTCTATAACCGACCGTGTTTGGCGCCTCATCAACTAGTTACTGCAGATAGCAGCTGCTGAGACTGAGAACTACTATTGGCATGAAGTACGAGTCTCTTCCTCCGATTTATTTCACCGACAGTACCACGGAGGTATCCGTACACACCAAGGGTAAGACAGCACAAACAGTTCACGACTTCTTTTGCGTGCCACTCGATTGCGCAAAAAGAAATAGTAACTGACCATCCTCATAACATATCTTTCACTCAAATTTCAAAGAGGCCTTTGAATGTTCGCAGAGAACCTCATCACAGACATGTAGACTAACTCCAACTGTTCAATGCCTCATTCAAATCGTCTAACGAATTTTTAGCCAAGAATGAGGGAGGTGGCGTATGTTTTCTTATAAATACTGGATGGCACATGGACTTTATTGTTGTGTCTGCCGCACGTTTGACGGACTGTAGTGTTCTGTCTATTCACTGCTTAAGTAAAATGAAACCATCTCTCTCTTACAGACTTTATAACTTGCCTAGAAAGTTTAGTTCTTTTTAACGGGTGGGAGTCTACATCCGCTGGAATCTTTCAACATAAACAATTCAGACAGCCTCAAAACTGTATCAACATTAGAGACAGACACCACGACTACCTTGCAGTGGCTGAAGGGTTCAATCACAGCGAGCTGTTTAATAAACTCCTGAGGTACAAACAAGAAGTGGACATCAACACCAGGGGGCAGGCAACACTCGACATCACGTCCTATTCACTGGATTCTTGTCTTTCAGAATTTATTAACATCTTCGTTAACCATAGCATGAGAAGCTTCAAAAGGCAACTAGGAAACACTGAGATCACTATGTCATCAACCAGCATTATGTTGTCTTCTTCTCTTATTGCCACATGGAGGACTACACTAGCCGTTTCCTCGAAGAAGGTCTTGAAATAGTTTGTAGGACGTTGAGCCAGCGTTCTAGTAACTGCACAGCAATAAAATTATTTCTTGTAGAAAATAAGAATGCAGAGAATTCTATACAAATACAATCAGATAGCTGATATTGAGAGCTAATGTAGAGCAAGATATAAAGCACATTCAATGTAATCTATGAAGCAGAAATAATCTGAACTTTAAGATTTATGCTTCACTGTTTATTTCATTATATTCATTTCTTTTAAATTTAGCTTTTAACTTCAAAATTAGTTTATATAGAGCTCGTCAGGCATGTTATTTTGCTGTGAAACCACACAACCGGAGGTATATCTGTCTACCTGCGAGGAGAACGCGCCAGACCTGGTTACTGAGGCTTTTCCCGCTTTTACAGTCGTTGCTACCAACATGTAGGACTGCGGTAGTTGTTTGTGTTTGTGGTGGTGTGTCTTTTAAGGCTACGAACAGCTTGGCTCTCGTTAGGCCCGACAATGACAGTACATGACAGTGTTCACTGTCAACTGCCATGTCAGCTTGGTGTAGACAGGCAACCACCGAGTCTCTCAGTGTCACTAGAGGAGCTGGGAGTCAGCTGTAACCTTTGACCTGCTCGGTGTCTTCTGGCTTCTAACGCGTCGTCTCCATGGCTGACGAATGGGAAGTGAGGCTTTGACTCGGCAGATTTGGGTGGACGGACTTTCGAGAGGGAATATTTATTTCTGTATTGGCACAGTCATACCCTCCAAGGAATATGCCATTTTTCGTAATAAAAAATTCCTGGGTAACGAAAGAACTCAAATTTGTATTAAATACTAAAAAGGATATATTTTATACTGGTACTGTATGTGATAAAAGCCTGGCAAACAGGGAGGTGCGGGTCCAGATGGGATCTGTGGACACACCCTTCATTACTGTGCCAAACAACTAAGTGGAGTTTTACTACATCCATTCTAGCTGTCTTTCGGCGCTGGGTACATTTCTGATATTTGGAAAGTTAAGCTCATTGAGCTTGTCCATAAATTCACAAGTCCAGTCAAACCAACGACTTCAGACAAGCCGCTCTTACCTCAATCATTAGGAAATCACATTAGAAAATTGTAAGGAGGGAAGTGATGACTGATGTTGGTCCACCTCTTGACCCGCTGCAGTTTACCTACAGAGCTGGACGAGGTGTGGATGATGCTGAGCTGTTGATACTCAATACTCTGTACAAACATCTGGAGAAACCCACAGCTCGTGCTACGCTTCTCTTCTCTGATTTTTCTTCTGCTGTTAACACCGTGCAACCTCACTTGCTGGTGGCGAGTCTAGTTGCAGATTTTCATCTGTCTCACCAATTAACCCTCTGGATGATCAACAAAGTCTGTGCCTCCTACGGAAACTCAGATTTTTCTCCGTCAAATCCGTCATTCTCACTAGGATCTTTCAGTCCTTTATTGAAAGTCTCATCACTGTTTCTTTCATCTCTTGGTTCCATAGCCTTTCCATAGGAACAGGAACAGTCTTGCCTGCCTTGATCCAAGATCACTGGAGCCAAGTAGAGGGACTTGGCAGCCCTATGTCATCAGCATGTTTGTTAGACATCACCTTGCAGCAAGTTGTTAAAAGTTTAAAGATCTCTTGAATATGAGGATCCACAAAAACTCCCTCTTTGCCTCGCAGAGTCGAAGGAATTTTTCACACAAGTATCTGAAAACTGGCGAAGACCAGTCCATGGGTTTTACAAAGTTCCTCATAAAACATCGTTTGGTGTTAAAGGGTAGAAGCAGGATAGTGTGAGCCTCAACCAAACCTGGATGCTGGATATTCTATTTTCCAATTGCTAAATTTTGTCTGCGAGTGCATTTCTTCCTCAAGTGATGCAGTCTCCTTGCTGGGCTAAACTACTCACATAAGAAACACAGGTATTGTGTATATCCCTGCTGCAGTCCCGTTAAAATAGTCCTTATCTTATATAACCCCAGATGTGCCAGCTGTACATGTTACACTCAATAGAATTTAGTCTCTGCTTTAGGTTACCGTATGAGTCTGTCATGTGGACAGCATCGATACTGGAATAGATGGAAGACGATTTCCATTGTGCAAGAGCACAACCTTCCAAGAGTGCAAAAATAGTTTCCTGTCTTGTGCCTCGTGAGTGATTTCTAAGGTATTCATGAGGCCCTCAATATCGGAACAGAAACTAGGTTAGCTCCATTTCTACAGAATGACTCCAACTATGCTTTCGATATGAAGTGATTGTGACATCTTCTTCTCAAAGATTCCATTGTTGGAATCTTGAACCTAGCAATTCTGTCTTGTTCTTGGATAAGTCTAAATTACGAACCAGGTCACTTAGTTGTTTCTGTGTTATTCTGTGTTAGGGTTGATGATGCACCACAGTGAACATCTGGATCATTGAATACTATATGACTAAAAAGAATGTGGATTATTACTAATTTATAATGCATGTTGTACTTTACATGTAGCAATTGGTTTCTTAATATGTAATATATGAATTAAATATTTATTTGTTTATACTAGATTATGTGGTCCGGCGACAACAGTGAGTGTGCCATGCACATGTCCTCCACGTGTGAGTGTCAAGACCCTGGGTCAGGCCGTGTGGTGGACAGGAGAGTGCTATACTGCTGTAATCACACTCTTCCCGGAGCAAGTTCACCTGCTACACACGGCGCCTCCCACACTCTTTGTCACCGGACCGCCCGGTACAGGTAAAACTGTGGTGCTGCTGCTGATGGCCATACAGTGGCTGCGGTGTGGTCACCACGTCTACGTTGTCAGTACGTGGAGTGGTAGTCGTGCAGCGTGCAGCAGGTTGCATCACCTGTTGCTGCAGACAGTAAAGACACAACAGTCAGCAGGTGTGTCACCCGGTCAGCCTCACCTCCTGCTGTATGAGCTTTATGGCGGTAAAGACGCGGAGAAGGCCGTCAACGACTTGTCACAGGCGGCGATGGAGGAGTCGTTGTACGTCATCACTGATGAAGTAGTGAGTGACAGGTGAGTTGTACAGCGTGTGACGTAATGATAAACATACAGGTAGATGGCCATCGCTTTTATCTCATAATCGCCACCACATTTTTAGCAAGTGATTATTCTTCAGTGGTGAAGTCACATTGTTATGTTGTAAGGTGAAAGTAGATGTGTTACATGGGCTGTTAGATTGTTTAGCAATACGTGTCATTAATGTGTAGGCATTTAGTTGAGTACGTCACGCAGGATATATAAACTGACATAACAGTGACAGTGAACAATCTAACGCGTGTAGCCACATCCTCTGTTACTATCCTAGCTGGACAATTTTGTTTGACAAGCTGCTGACACAAGTTCCTCGTCTCCATCTGTGGGCGGCAAGTTGTTTCAATGAATACCCACCCGCCGGCTGGCAAGTGGAATATTTAACCAGACCCCTCCGCTCTCCTCCGTCCGTCGTCAGGGAAGTCGAGCAGGACGTGAAGATCACACACCGTGATGTCCTGCCGTACAGTGAACGAGGTGTGTCCGACCACACAGACGGCCCGCCAGTCACACAACTGTATCACCGAGGTCAGGGTCACTCAGGTGACAGTCCAGGTGACTGTGTGACGTGCGGTCGTGAGGTGGCCAGCTTCCTACACGGTCTTCGTGTTGGTGTTACAGGTAGGTGTGGGTATTGTGTAGTGTAACGTTGTTTACAGTTAAACACTTACCTGTGTGATAAATAACAAACAGGTAAGAGACGGTTTTGTGATGAAGACAGTCTGTGAGTGACGTGTGTCTCATAGTTCAAGAGATCATGTTATAATATATTTTTTTTACATTTTAATGTAGTTGTTAATGTAATTTGTGAATGCTGACACCCCATCGAGATAATTGATTCCAATCCATCGCTATCGTCCTTTTCGTCGTAATCAGCACCCTTTGAAAAAACCCACCGCCTGCTCTGCCGGTTGTCGTTATTCTGCTGACTGTCGCTCGTCACCAAGTTCTGACACAGATTCTGCTTTTGCCAAAACTTGGCTGTGTGTTGTCAACTCTCTACTCTCTCCCCACACGCCATGTGAACACTCGCTTCTGCAACGTATGTAGTACTTTGAACATTCACACCCATCGTAAAGATTCTCTAACTCGTCGTCAGCATCAAGATCAACATCGGCGCGATCAAAGTGAACCAGTTAATGTCATCACCCGTAGCACCACCTAGAGACACAACCGACCAGTTTAACATGGTCGTATGAAAAAAGGAGACTACCATCTTTCCTTCACACGACAACTAAACACTTGCCTCCATGTTGGGCTTTTCAACGCCCAGTGTGTATCGTCAGCACAACAGTCACTGAAGTGTTGACATTATAGAGTTTGTAACACATCGTCACCTCGGTATTTTCATCATCACTGACACGTGGCTTGAACAGCAAGGCGACAACAGTGTGTGTTCACATCACGACAGTGAGCTACTGTGTGAAATCATTCCTCCACATGGAGGCGGCATTGCTACATATCATCACTTGTCAAGTACCTGTCTTTTACTACTGCTTTATCGTTCCCACAAACATCTGAAGAATGTGTACAAGTCTCTTTGGGCTCCCTATTGCTTGATACACCTGTTATGCATCTATAGACCCGCTCCAAGTGCCAAGAACAAACTCACAGCCTCTACCCTTAGCTCGGAATTTCATGATCTGGTCTAGAGCAATGCACTCAGTGGACCTTCAGTGCTTCTTGGAGATGTTAATGTGCATTTCGACAAGTCTCATCCTAACACAGTAAAACTGTCAAAATTGTTGCACTAATTTGGTGTCGTCCAGTCTGTTTTGAAGCCCACTCATAAAAGAGGTGACATCTTTGACTGGGTATATATCGGAGCTCTGACAGCATCTCCTGTGATATTCTCCTTGGATGCTCTCTGACCACATTTCAACCAGTCTCTCATGTGACATAATGAGTATTATTCTGAAAACCAAGCCAACAACTTGAGAGTTAGAACCAATACCTATAAGTCTTCTTCTTGAGTGCTTAGATATTTTACATCAATCCATCACAGACAGCTGTCAGCTTGTAATCAGATGTCTTCTCAATTTTATTTAAAAATGCCATGGTGAATCCACTTCTTTCACAGAACTGAAACTACTTTAATAAAAGCGACCACCGACATATTATCTGCCCTTGACAGTGATGATGTGTCTGCCTTAACTCTACTGGACCTGTCTGCTCCATTTGACACTATGGACCACTCTCTGCTCCTTCATAGACTACACACCCTGTAGGAGATTCTTGGACCTGCACAAGCGGGGTTCAACTCCTGTCTCACTGACAGGTCACAGACTGTGTATTGATGGTCAGACATCTAACCCTGCTCACCTTTCTTGTGGCGGCCCTCAAGGCTCAGTACTCGGCCCTGAACTGTTTATTCTGTATCTGAAGCCACTTTCATCTTGAATCCAGTCTCACAAGGTTTCTCATCAATCATATGCTGATGATATGCAACTGTACAGCTCCACTCGCTGAGTCGCACTGTGCTACCAGCACCATAGAAGTCTGTATTCATGAAGTCAAAGACTGGATGGTGTAAAACAAAATAAAAACTCAAAGATGATAACACGGAAGCTCCACTTTGTTCTAGAAGAAAAAACCCATTATCTCTACTTTGTATACCAAGTCACATCAGCGTGTACAAAACCAATATTACCTTTACGTTCTCCGTGGCGAACCTGGGATTCATTGTCACTGCTGACATGACTCTTGCTAAGCAAATTACAGCTGTCTGTCATTTAAGAAAAGTTACAGCTGTCAGTCTACTATGAGCTACTCAAGATGAGCGCCATCCGTCACATTCTGTCCACGCGTGCTACGAACATTCATGTCAGTGTGTTTGTTTTATCCAGACATGATTACTGCAACTGTTGGCACCTGCCCTGATTATTTCTCTGAACTTCCCTTACATCCCAGCTAGACAACTCCGCTCCTGGTCGTCTCCTTACTCTTCCTGTCACCAGAACAACAAAAAATGTCTGCAGGATGCTTAGTTATTGTGCAGCGAAACAATGGAACTCTCTCCCTGTCCATGCCCGCCACCTACCCACTATTAAATCTTTTAAACGTGCACTGTAAACACATCTCTTCCGTAAACATGAGTCATAACAACCTTTCCCATAATGCTAGTCCTTTGTCACACCCTTCCTTTTGCAATATCATGTTACTGTCAGCTCTTGTTCTTTTTTTTTATTCCTGTTTGTGCTTTCTGTATTTCATTTTATTCGTTGTTCAGTACGATAGTTTATGCTTTCATAGGTCATCTGTTGTTGTTTTTTTTTTCCTGTCCCTCGTATGTTGTCCATGTTTCGTTCTTGTTCTTAAACGCTAAGAGCATGTTTCTTAGGAGTGTGATTATGCTCTTTACACATTTTACATTTCTATTATTATTAATTTATATTCATATGCTCGTCAGTGGGTATGCTGTATCTGTGACACGTGACTTACACAATAAACGGTGAATGTTGACAGAGGGTGGCACAGCAGCATCTTCAACAATAACCTCCACCAGTGGTGACACAACACCACGCTGTCTACAGTGGAGAGACGTGCTGGTGTTGTACTGGTGTCACGTTAGTGACAACTTGGGAATAGTCACAGGACTGCAAGAAGCGGGTATCCCAGTGCGGGTGATGAAGGATGAGGACATCGAGGACGTATCCACGGCCCGCAGTGACGTAGTGTGGGTGGCGGATGGAGATCATGTTCGTGGTCTGGAGAGAAAAGTCGTCGTGTGTCTGCAGTTTTCTCAGTCTGACTCTTCTCGCTCTACCCGACTTGACCTCATGTCCCGCTGCACGTCACAACTTGTGATTGTCTCCCCTGACCAAGAGCCACCTGACGATGACTGACACTTGTACCGACACTGACACACCTGTCACTGTTGTACTCATGCGTCTGTCTCTTACATCAACACCTGTCTTCAGAGTTCTACTCTCAGTCTGTCACCACGTCATCACCTCATGACGACATAAACATCTCGTCATTACTTATTCTTATATCATGAGGTCCGTGCCTCTGTTTACAAAACAACTAGTGTCAACATCAACATCATGCAGCTCTGTAAATCGTTGGAAGAGTGAGAGAATATAACATTTTGTGTCTATGTGTGGGCGTGTGTTTAAATCCTAGGTGTTTAATTTAAGTGTATTATACTGAGTGTTGTATGGCAATAACTATTTTTTACAAATATTGAGGGTTCGGTTCTTGAGACATGTTGGTTGACTATGTTGTAAAATTATGTGTTGTATTGCGTTGTACAGTGTTGGTCAGCCCTAGTATGCCCGATCCGCTATAACATCGATATCAGTCTGTACAAGACGGCGCTTACACACACACACAAACACTAAATCAACATGAAATCATTGTTCAAACACCAATCACACACCCACACATGCATACGGCACTCTCTGTCTCTCTGTCTCTCTCTCTACGATGAGCAGAGGTCGATGACTCTACAAAAATTTCATAGCAAGACAGCTATTCACACACATAGCTAGCATCCTTGGCAACACCAGGACAAATAAATGGAAGGAAAGTAGCAGGTGACATGTCTGAGGGACGTTGTTTACCTGTGTTTACATATGTGAGTGCCTTCGTGTGTGTGATTAAGTTATTCCATCATAATTTCATTCATGACATCACCCAAATGATGTAATAATAATAATAACAACAACTCATAATGCGCTGCATCACGACAAAGACAGATCGCACTATGTGCACAGACCAATTATGATAAATTAAAGATAACAGTGAGGTACCTACAGATAATAAACAACATAAAGATGAGGTACAAGAGAACAGTGGACAGTGAGCTACTATAGACACACTAAACGACATCAAGATGAGGTACAAGAGTAAAAGGTAAAGCAATGGATGAAGGTATGAAGGGATACTATATATATATATAAACAGTGTAAGATAGTGTCGTTACATGATGGTTAGCATGACAGACACTATTACCAAGGAGTTAAGATAGTAAGTCAGGGATAGTACTTAGTGAACAGATATGTGTTCACAGAGCGTGTGAATGTAACCTTGTAGACCCAGTGGCGAGTTGTGCAGTTTACAAAGGCTACACAGGACTACGGGAATCCAGCACGGAGTTGGAGATTAGTCGCAAACCTTTCAGTGGAGGTTGAGGGTAGGAGGCAGTTGGGTTCCTAAGTCTACGTAGAGTGGAAGGCACTGGTGCTGATTGACTGGCTGACAGGTCAAACCGCACACAATAGTGATGTGAAGAGAACACCTTTGACACAGTATCCATGTTTACGGCATTATCAACAGGTCTTCGCACCACCCAACCAAGAATATATGATTTTTTACGTGGGTGGGTTCGGTGACTTGGTGAACTGGAAGACATCGAGCAGGTCTCTGGTCTTTTTTGTATGCAGATGGTTATTTTCATCAAAATGGTCATAAAGGCACTTACGCCCACAGATATGCCACTGAGCGTGTTGCAGAAGTAAAGTAGATCATGAAATTCTGATAGAAACATCTTGTCAGTCAATTTGCTTGTGGTGTTGGGTGGTGGTCCATACAAACACATAAGATGAACTTTACTGTCTGGCAATGAAAGTCTTGCATTAACACTCTCATCAGAGCCATCCACTCAATAACATGATATCCAGATCATTGTCACTGTCAAGAAAGAGTAGTAATAAAATTATTTATGAGGGGGTCGGAGTCACTTACGTAAAAGCAGTCATCGCTTCAGGCGTATATCCGTTAATCAAAAGATCGTTTACGTCAGGGCGGACACATAACCTAGGGATGCCGTAAAGCGAGAAAATAAGCCCCTTGATTACTACTTAGAGGAGGAAAACATTGCCACACGCGGGATACATTTGTGAATAGAAAGCCAGACTGGTTTGCACTGGTTGGATTGTGTTATTAGTAAGAAAGTGCAAACCCAGAGGATAGGGACTTTTGTCTTACACTAGCGGTGATGTGTGATTGGTCGCAGTGGTATGTCTGTGATGTGACTGACCTATTGGGTTCATGTGTCTCAATCCAGCGTTTTAATATGTGGTTGGGATCCAAATCGACGCTTCACTACTTGACTCTTGGATGGTGAGCATCAGAGAGGACTTTGCAACTCAAGTCTTCGCCATCTCGTGGTCACATACTGCCGGTCAGACGAGAGACGCGGAGTAGGGAAAGGTCAAGTGTAAAGCCCTCTCATCAACCTGAGTGTAAAAGAAGAGGGACCTCTTTCTCTGCAAACCCACCATCAACTCTTCGCAGCGTAGTGGACACGTGGCTCTGGTCACAAGAGTCGGCGCTGATTGCTACTTGGGGAAACTTTAGGCCTGCTTGGTGACGGAAACAAGTTGCACGTGGTGCACGGGGCTGTACGCGTGAGGGCTCGTCCCAGCTCTCTACATCGAACATCTCTCGTCGTGGTGCCGGACAACCAAAGTCATTGGCCAACATTTCTTCTGTATCACGTCTGGAGCGACTCTCTAGGTATCTGGATTAGTATTAAGGAGCAGGTTAATGGGACACCCTAGATAACTAGCCACCATAGGAAATTAGTTCATCTGCATATTCCTTCATTGTTTTGGTAAGCTCTCGGCATTTTGTTTCTTGTGACTTGATCAGTATTTTTTTTGCTTTCACTAAAATTGTGTTGTGTTGTTTGTTGGGGTGTGCGCTGGGGGCTCTAGTCGGTAATTAGAGTTAATTAGCGTTAATTAGTAATTTAGTGAAAGTGCATAGAGCACATGATTATGTCGACGTGGATGGCAGAGTAGTCGAGAGTGTAGTAAAGAACTTACTGCGAGGCTCCGCAAATCACACGTGCCTAGACCCCATAGGGTGAGTGACAGTCACTGATAAGCTGTACAATCTGTTTTCTTATGCACTTTTCTGTGTGGATGTCACAGACTGGCGTGAAAAAAGCTGCAGACGTCGCACAGCAAGGAGAGCCCATCTTTTCGTCCAAGTTTAGTCTTTTTAGTGAGTCTACACTGTCTTAGTACTATGTATTCTAAAATAGCTTTCACGAGACACTTAACTTCAGATAAAAATAGAAAAAAATAGGAAAAACGCTTTATTCATAAGAAAATGAATCCGTTTATTTTACTCCTAGTTACTCTTTCATGAGCATATTGCTGCAAGAAAATTAATTAAGTATGCTTTCATTTTTCAAAGTTCGTGATTTATTCAGAAATTTTAGTAAAATCGATGTCTTCACAACAAAAGTGCTTAAAACTCTGATGGTGCTCAGCAGTTTGTTTTTGTTTTCTCTTTTATTTGGTATTGTACGGTTATTTATTGTAATATTACATCGATTTCCGGAATTGCGCGTGAACATAAATACTTATGCTGAATTATGTGAAATATATGTTAAATAAAATATTTTGCATTGTTTTCTAACAATAAAGAAGCTTCATTTCTGTTTTATAATTCCAGTGCTTATTGAGTCTTTGACACGTTGATCAATGAACATTTATATTCATTTTTCACCAAATGTAGCAGAAAAGACAGGAAGAAAACCTCTTCATATGCCTCGGAATAGTGCATATCATTTATCTGAGCTACTGGACGTAAAGTAGAAAAACATCGAAACAACAGAACATTATATAATGTGTCTGTGTTAGCTGGTTGTAATCATTGCGCTTCAGTATCACAAAATTATTTTCACCCGGTTCTGTGGTCAGGCGACAACAGTGATTGCACCATATTCGAGTGTGTATCAGACCATGTTGCTTACTGGAAAATATTTTCTCCTCTAATAAAACTGTTACCAGAGGAAGTTTGTGTCCTAAACAGAGCGCCTCCTAGACTACTCTTGCGTGGAACACCTGGCTCAGGTAGAACAGTTTAGCTGCTGATGGTGGGTTTAAAATGGCTTCGCTGTCTACATTGTGAGTACTTAGTGGGGAAGTCTTGCAGTATGCATCCTGTTGGTCATCTGCTGCTAAACACTCGGCCATAAACAGATGTAAAATATGATAATTTTGTTTCACATGCAGCATGAGTTCGATGACTAGTAGAAACTAAAAGGTTGTGAACGACGGCAAGGGGAGGGTCAGAGTAGGTCATCACTAATAAAGTTGTGCATGAAAACAGGTATGATGAATAGTGCATCATGTAATGATACTAAGGTCCATGAACTGCCGTAATTCCCATTTAAAGAATCCATCTGGTGACCCTTCTAGTGACATCATCTGTCAGTCACACATTAAAAAGACACTCGGGTGATCGAGAAGGACCTCACCGGTGAGAAACAACCTACAGCAACATTTCTCCAGACCAGTCATCACTTTTCATCAGAAAAGTAAAACGCGTTATTTAATAGCAGAAAATGTAATAACTACCAAGGCTTACTTTAGTGATGTCACATTTCTCTTGATTTTTGTTAAGTGTTTAATGAGCTAATAACACCCTCTTCGTGCCGCTGTAATTAGGATGGATATAATTGACCAAAATACCTCGAGCCTCATTTGGAGCTTCTGTTATTCTGAAGATGGTTTCGATGATACAACCGGTAGATACAAAATGCTTACAAGGTTTATTTTGACAATTGTTTTGACTGGATTCTCTTTAATGAAATATTAGCAAGATAATGGTGTAAGAGCAAAAGAAACTTCTCAATTCAATAAAATCAGCGAAAGACAAGGAGATAAAAAAGAACGAAGAGAATACGACAACAGATTTGATTCGCGGAATGAGTTAGTGACAGAAGTCATGTGACAGCAAATCTCATTTTCAGTGCATGTGAAATCACGAGTGCAGGATCTTTGCTGTAGTACAGTCCGTCAGTCACCGAGGGACTGGGTGCAACAGACCAAGAAAGGCGATTGTACAGGTGGCGCTGACAGCACAAAGAACAGACACAGAATTGTTTGTGATGTAACCAGAGACACCACTGTACTTGCTAGGCCCTGACCTGGGGGCAACTGAGGTCGGGTGGATAATATTGTGCTACTGTCATGTGTGTAGACAATCACCGTATTTATTACACCTTCAGCACGCGCGATGTCAAAGCACAGTTACATACAGAATAGTTGTGACAGGACAGACATGTGTAAGCTGTGGTTTGTAACCTGTGAATTGTTATCAAATCTCATGAACCACTCTCATACCAGAGTACACCAACCAATCGGATCACCAGGCTCCGTCACTCACGGGCCTTGAAACGTTGGGTTTTCTTCAGCACCTTAAGGGTTCATTAGAAGGCCTTAGAGCGGCTATACACAGTTGCTTGCAAGGAAAGATACTCTTACAAAACCCCTTAAAAACTATGAATCCATTACAAAATAAATCGGATTCCCAATCATGTAAGAAAACATTTAAACTTTGTTGTGAATCTTGTTAAATAATTGACTGAAACGTTTATCATGTTGTCAGAGAAAAGGTGCAGTGACCTTCGCCCATCACTTAGAGAAAACCAAGCGCAAACACATTCTGACTTCCTGATTGTTGTATCCCATCCGTGTCAGGACTGCTAGGTCTACTCATCCTGTTACAGCGTAAACCACGTGATCAGGGTCAGCCACGCTGCCCTTGCCTTAGTTGTGTGTAATCTCACCCGGGGTGTTAGTGAACTACTCCCCTGTTGTGTCATATAAAGTCGCTCCCCGTTTCAGTGGCTGCTTCTTTTCTTCAAGTTGGCAGTGAAACTGGCAGTTAAACCAGTCACCTGTATGGACGTAGATGGCAATGTGTGTCGGGACACCTGGAAGAATAAATGTTCATGCTGCACATAGGAGGACTAATGAATGTTCATGTTGCACATTGCTCTAATGATTGCAGTGCGCTGCGGATGGAAATGATTGACACAAGATCTATCTGGACGTAACGGTGTATCGCATACACCAGTGATGCCCAACCTTTTTCGGCCTGCGGGCCATATCCATTTCGGACAGCCGTGTCGCGGGCCACTTCACCGCAAAAATACAAAAAAAAAATAGAGCAGATACCATTTTTATTAGAACCAAGTTGTACTTACCATTAATTATGTAGTAATTAGTGGGATATTTGAAGTTGTTTTCCCGAAACCAACTTCTGAATGTCCGGATGCATGAAGAGACACCAAGTCAGAGCACTGAATCGAAATGTTCGTCCATCGAAAAAAAGATTGAGAGACGCCCCTACGTAGGGATAAATACTTCTTCTTCCCTTTTTTCATTTTTTTCGGTTTTATGTTACTAACATGCCGATTTCCTGCACTGTGGGCAGAAGTTTCGCGGGCCGGATGGCACCGCGTCGCGGGCCGAATTTGGCCCGCGGGCCGTAGGTTGGGCATCCCTGGCATACACAATATTGTATTTTTTATATTTTATATTTCCCATGTTGCTGATATGTGGTAATAGTCTTATAATGACGTCACATACTGTTATATACAATTTCTCTCTCTGGCATGTTTGTTTTCACTTCCTGCTGTCGGCCAGTTCACACCGGTTGTGTCTGTTCTGTACTTCCTGCGTGACGTTCATGGGTGGCGTCAGAGAGTGACGTCACAACAGACTATGAGGTCACTGAACCCGCTAGTGTCACATATACCAAACGTCACATTATAAAATACTGTAACCAATGAGATGACGGTCTGATAAAACTCCTGATCGTCATCTCCCTGTCTCTTCATTGAAACCCACTGTGTAGTTGGAGAATGAGGCCCGATGGGAGACAGTGGCAACCCTATGGGTAGGTCCTCACCTGGTGTTAGCCAGCGTTTCTTTCACTAAACCCGCCTCCGTCTTCTGCACGCACAGATGATAGATATATTTGTGTCACAAGTAGCGTTCAGAAAGTTACGATTGTGACACAGGTAGCTGTGTCAGATATTATTGTGACAAAAGTACCTCTGTTAGATATGATTGTGACAAGTCTACCTAAATGCCCGGCTGTGTGTTGCTAGTACGTGAGCAGCTCTAATGGTTGATTGCATCTACACTTGTAGATTAATAAAGTAATCTACCTATCTATTCCTCTTCGTGCATCAGCTTGCACATAGGGCCTCAACCAGAGTCAGCCACTGATGTCGATCGGTTGAAACCCGCTCTAGGTGACACCATGTCCAGCCCTTTCCTTTCATCTCCCTTTCCACTGTTTTTCTCCAAGTTTCTTCGGCCGTCTGGAGTCCATCGTAGGGCAACTTTGGAGAGGTCTGTTGTCTGCTGGCGGAGAACATGTAAAATCCATCGCAAACGCCTTCGTTGAACCTGCGTGGTGATGGACTCGGTTTCAGTTCTTCGTTGGTGATGGTGTTTGGCCAAAAGACGTTAAGTATGCGCCTGAGGCATCTGTTTTGGAAGACGTCAAGTCTGTTACTGATGGTTTAGGTCATCTTCCATGATTCTGATTCGTAAAGGACTGGCTTTCGCCAGTCGGGATCGAATCTCCACCTCCACATTCCCGGTGTTTAATATTTTGGACCCAAGATAGGTGAAACTGTCAACTTCCTCAATCTCTTCTCCATTTAGTTTGATGCTGTCTTGGCGCTCACTCTCATTCTTTGTTTTCTTTGCGCTGACCTTCAAGCCAAGGTTTCCAGCTGTTTCTGAGAAGGCATTTGTTTTTTCCTGCATGTCTTGGTGGTGGTGTGACAGCGGGGCAATGTCATCAGCAATGTCCAAGTTTTCCAGTGTTGATGTTGCTGTCATAGTCATGGTCCATCTGATCCCTCTCCTCTCGCTGTCGGTGGAAGTCTTCATGATCCAGTCCATGGCCAGGATGAAGAGGAACGGCGACAAACATCAGCCCTGCTTCACCCCAGTACTGACGTTGAAGGGGTCTGTGAGCTCTGTGTCACATACAAACTATGACTTGAAATCGCTGTACAGCATTGCAACGAACTGAACAAGTTTTGCAGGGACTCCGTAATGCCTCAGGATCTTCCATAAAGACTCACGGTGAATGCTATCAAAAGCCTTCTGTAGGTCGATGAAATTGATGTACAGCAGTGTGTTCCACTCGTTGCTCTGCTCCAGATTCTGTCGCAGAATGAATATGTGTTTGGAGCAGGATGGCTGTCATATTCACATCTGCTTTCAACATCTCTGCTGTTATTCCATTTGCCCCCGGTGCTTTGCAGCTCTTCATTGTCTTGATTGCTGCTGTCACCCTTCCCGGCTTGGCCGGTTTGTGCAGATGTCAAGGTCTATAACTGTTGGCTGGATGTCTGCAAGCTGAGGGGATCTGGTCTGTTCAGAACTGACACAAAGTACTCCCTCCAGCGCTGTAGTCTTCCTGCCTCTCCCTCGACATATCTTTCGCTGGCACATCACTGTTTTTAAACCCGTTGTTTAGATGTTATCTTGTACAGTGACCTCAAGTTATTTTTTCTTGCTGCTTTTTCTGCTTCATCTGCCAGTTTCTCTTTGAAGTCTCTTTTTCAGGGAAACTGCGACTATCACAAAAGTGTGGTCACTAGCAACGTCTGCTCCTCTGTAGGCTCTGACATCTTGAAGTGAGCTCCTCCATTTTGGATTGATGATGACATGGTCTATCTGGTTCTTTGTGATCCCATATGGTGATGTCCACGTTGCCTTGTGGATGTCTTTGTGTGGGAAGAGTGTGCCTCCAATCAGTAGGTTGTTTTCTTCACAAAAGTCTGCCAGTCTCTCTCCGTTGTCATTGATGGTTCCGATTCCATGTTTGCCCATGACATGCTCCCTGCAGGTGTTGTCACTTCCCACCTTGGCATTGAGATCGCCGATGATGAGCAACATGTCGTGGGTTGGAACGCTTTCTGAGGCTGCCTGGAGCTGATCGTAAAAAGCATCCTTGTCTTCTGCCTCGGAGTCATTTGTTGGTGCATAGCAGGCTAGCATTGTCAGCTTGGTGTACTTTGAATGGAATGTTGCTCTCAAAAGCCTAGGTCCATAAGGCTTCCATTCCAGCAGTGCTTTTTCAGTTTTTTCTGTTGAGGAGTAGAGCCACTCCTTCAGAGTGCTGAGCGTCTGATCGTCCTGAGAACAAGATGGTATGTCCTGATGCCAGTCTCCTCTTTCCCGTGCCGGTCCATCTGACCTCACTGACTCACAGGATGTCCAAGTTGTAGTTGTCAAACTCCTTGACTAGTTGGAGCATCCTGCCAGTCTGGTACAAGGTCTGCACGTTCCAGCACCCCACCCTCAACTTTTGCTTTGGCTTGAGTAAATCAGCTGTCGGGGCGCTAGTTCCCTCTCGGGTTTGGCTGTCGTTCGTCAAACATCCAGTCACCTCGCGTGCTTCATTACCTTTGCCATCCGTGACGAGTTCTCTGGTTTCAGTTTCAGTAACATGCTTTTTTTACATGGTGGGGTTGTTAGCCCTACCACAACCTAATTTACCTCTAGGTGAGGTGTCAACATGCCTGGCCGGATGGCAGGGATCCTATTTTTACAATGCCAGGGATAATAAAGTAATGAAGTCTTCATGATCATTTCGTACACATTTAGCATGGAGTTGTTATTTTGGGGGCTACGGCCACACTGCTTTGCTTCTTTAATATTTCTTGATGTACGACTCATGTGTTTTTGTTATATCGGCATATCTTCTGCTGTATGTGTACACAGTTTAACATCACTGACATACATGTGCTTCTAGTCAAGTGCTACCTACGTTTACTTCTCTTCAGTTAAGATGCTAGCAAAGAAGCTGGAAGTGTAGTCGTCTATAATTAGACACGTGACCATCTTGTGACCGATGTGACAGTCTACACTACACACTGTGTCTGCTCTACTGTCCTTGAAGCTGATCAGGTGTCTTTTTCTTTTACGAGAAAATCGCCACACGCCTGAGTGAAGATAACACCATCCGGGTAGAAATAATCTGACACTAAAAAAACTTCGCAAAGAATGTGATCACGTGAGCAACACGAGTGTACTGCGCATGTCACAACAACCATATATATATATAGATTAGGTTTTGAAGGGAGCGAGACACATACCAGAGAAAACGCCTGACTGAGTTTCTCTCCCTGACTGTGATGTCGGGGTCTGGCGCTGAGCATTTGACGACGGACTCGACGTCGAGCAACACGATGATGAGGAGATGAATTAAAAGGTGTCACGTGAGTATTGTTTTCCTCATAGTCAAAGAATTAGTCGGAGTTGACGTCTATCCACATAAGGGCTGTCGGTCAAGTCACGTGAAGTACCCTGGAGAAAGAGGGTAGGTACACTGTATTTAGTAGTGATCATACTTGTGACACTGCTGAGAACTAAACGTATGTTTGTTGTTTGTTGTTGTGTATCTGTAGGAAATCAGGTATACAACTTGTGTAGATTAAAACATGCAAAGAGAACATTTCTGGCCATCGACCAGCTGCGTGACACGTTCAAGGGGGAGGTCACAGCTACGTCACTGAGGAAACACGAGACGAGGATGTCACAGGATGATTGTGCCTCTCGTACACCCAGTGTTTGTGTAGTAGGCTGGTCCTTACACTCTACACACGTCACTGGTAGCAAGTTGTGTGTTTAAACCAGATTTTTAATTAAGCAGCTGATAAATAAGGTGTTTAAAATATTTTATTTGCATAACTCACTCTCGCATAGACTCACCTATGTGTCCCTATTGTGTCCTCACCACATTATCGTGATGGTATTACTGAATCTGACCTGCTCCTTCCCTCCGGCAATCTGTTCTGTTATGTCTAGTGTACATTCTATGACAATGACAATGTTAATGTTTTCTCTGGTCAACAGCTATTGAGGCGATCAGTGAAGGAATCAATAAAATTTATTGGCACAATCAACAGAGCTAAATCTTAAGGAAATACCGACGGTAGATATGCTTAACCTTCTCTTGGGTACACTTGTGTCACCTGCACTCTACAGTGCTTCTAAGACGAGGATGATAAATCAAAACAGTGACAACAATTTAAATTTAAAAAATAATATAATTTGAAATTTAAAAGAAACATAAAACAATCCAAATTTCCCAACCATTGTCCTAACACAAGTTTCTTCTAATCTTTCAAAATATTCAATGTTCTTTCCCAGTATTCCATTCCCCACAAAGTCTCCACTTGAAAATGACACAATGTTTTCACTTCTAACATACACAAATACATCCACGTGAATGTAACACAGAGTTTTCACTTCTTGAAGTTATTTTCAACTCAGCGCTGGTCGGGATAAATAATAAATTTCCGAAAAAGAATTGATACAGATATTTTGTATTCGCCTTCATTCCTTCCCAAACATTTCAACTGTAGCATCACCTGAAGGGAGTGTGGGAAAGAGACCTTGTTGTCAATTGTAGCAATGACTACAGAGAGCCTGTCACAAAACATGCTCCGACAAAATTCCCGGAAACGACTAGTGCGACTGTTCCCAGGTGGCGCTTCTGTCTTTCCTCCGCTACGCAAGTGGGCTGCGGCACGTCCCAGGCGGCAGCACTTTACACTCACGTGTTCTTCCGCGCAGCACCCGCCCCAGTCCACCTTTGGTCTGTTCGCGAACACACTAGACCCTAGCCAGGTGTCGAGTATCTTGGCAAATGTACTGACAGTTCTTTTCTTATGCTTGTCGATATTTTCCCACCATAAATATCTAAACGGCCCCTGTAGCAAAAACAAAAAAGGTATACCATTACTGCTTTAGCATTATCTACTTATGTGTGTCCATCATTTATGGATTAAGATTATGTTACATCATATACTAACACTACATCTGTATAATACAAAGTAAATAAATATGTGTATTTGTTTAATCAAATTTTGAATATTATTAAATAATAAAGTTACTTTCTGGCGTGCTAAATTGTGTCACGCTGTTTGGTGAGCAGGTGTATTCCGAGAAGTGATTACAATGTCGCTTATAAAGTATACAAAAACATCAAAATGCGCATGCGTAGCGCTAACTTACACATTGCGACTGTCGCTTGATGCAACAAACTTGACTGTTTGTGCAAATGATGGGAAATGTTGGCTGACTGGTTATAGAACAAGCGCTGAGAGGACTAGTTCTATGAAAAATATTTGGTACTGGTTATGTAAGATATGTTTAGGTACTGGTTATTTTTTTTTTTTTTAAATGTTATTTTTTCTCCCGTTGGCGCAAGCACATCCTCAGGTATTTTGTCAATCTCACTCAGACACAATCAGAAGATTACCATATTGATGATGACTATGATGATAACGACGACGGTGACACTGACTTAATGAAAACCGCATATCAACGTGTGCAGTAGTATGATGATGTGACGTACTTGTCAGCGTGTGTGCGTGTGTCAACAGGGGACATGCAGGTGGTCATTACAGGGCAGCGAGCACAATGAGTGTCACTCACCTCATGAGGCGGGCTGCACGTCCTGTGGTCATAGTTGTTGTCTTCATCCTAACCCTCCATCTCTTGTCTAGCGCGCAGCGTTTAGAAGGTTTGTTAATGCGGTGACAGAGTTTAATGCTGCTGCTGCTGCTGCTGCTGCTGCTGATGATGATATAATTGTCTCTTTTGATTAAAAGATTTAAATGTATATATTGCTTATAAAAATAGTTATGTTGTTTATATATATAGAGAGAGAGAGATTGTGGGTGCCTCAGTAAAAAATAGGCCGCCGTTTGTCTGTAGCTTTGGACGTGTGCAACATGTCAATGGCCTTCATTATATGCATATAAAGAGAATAACACATAGATGATTCAACTGTTAATCGAAAAGATTGAAACAACAAAATCAATGTCCATTTGTTTTTAGTTTTGATAACATTTTTTTTTATTTGAGACAAATCCTGTTTGCGTGTTCTGAGCTAAATGTGAAAATATTTATTGAATGCAATTTTAATGCAAAAAATTTCGTTAAATTTTTGAATCTATACTAAAAACGTTCAATGAATTTTATGACAGTTATTTTAACAGGTTGATATATGAAACAATGTTAAGAGGTAGGAGTCATAAAATCTTGAAAACAATGATTGGTAAGCAAAGAGTTGTCGAGAATATTACCCTTGTCTCGTTAATCTTATTAAGATCCAAAGACTCACAAATACATAAAATATTTTTTTTCCTAAATTAAGTAAACCTTCACAAAGCCTTTTATTATTAAATTAGTTGTAAATGTGAATTATGTCGTTGTTGAACTCCATAGACAACAGTATAACATGTGACATTCCTGCGGTGGAGCCATTGGCTAATACTTCTGTCACGTGTCACTTCCCTGTGAACGTCAGTCACAGTCAAAGGATCGTCGTCGTTTCTTTCTACGAAGGGAGGATTAGCAGAGGTATGTAGATATTATTTTTACTGCTGCTGCTGTCTTTACATCACTATCAAATTATTTTAATTGAAAAGTAGGATGTCTTTGTTTGTCATTGTAAGAAATAAATTTGTTATAACTTTTTCAATAAATATTTTAAAGTGTCTACATCTCTTGAATTCAGAAGAAAGCAACATTTTGGATTGCTATTGGCTGTGGGGAAACATGGATTGTGAGATCTCGTCAGGACACACGTTTAATAGAATGATATCTCACGAACTCACACTGGAGATCCCACGAGTTTCTACAAAAGACATTGGACGATACGCCTGCAAGCTTTCCAACATGAATCCAAAAGATATTAAACCCTGTGAACTGAAGATAAAGCTAGGTAAGATGTGTTCACATGCTGATAAAAGCCAATCATTTCTTTTGAACATGTTGTAGCTCAGGGGATCATGTTTTATTATTACATACACCATGTACACCCACACACGAGCCGTTTATATGTATGTACATCCAACGACATCGCGGTGGTTGGTCTGCAGTCGTGTTGTTATCTATCATTAAGATCACGACCTCACGTAGACACACGTAGACACCACACGTAGACAACACACGGGAAAGTTGGTTTTACTCATCCTTTTTACTTATCCTTCAACACTGTCATGGTCCATGTTGAGGTTGACACAAAGTTGACACAAGTCAGTCCACTTGGGAAGGTTTCATTCAAATTGTCCGTTGTCATAACCGTAGTTGAAAGGGAGATAATGTGTTTCAGTGGGGAAAACGATGTGTGACGTGCCCCCAGTGCCACTCAGCTCACGAGCATCACTCACATGCTACTTCCCTGAAGACCTCAGCAAGACCAGAGCGAACTTTAGAGTCCACCATGGCGCCAACTGTAGTGATCCAGGTACCGGAACTTGTAATAAAAAAACTTCATTAATTCTGTTTGAGGGAGCCGACCTTCAGCTAATCACAGAATAAATTTAGTGAACTGTTTATCTAAGCTGTCAATTTTTATTTCTGCGCAGACAACTCTGGTCTCGCTATGGGGTGAAATGTTTATTCTGTTACTTCTTTTTATTATTATTTCGAAAAGCTATTGAGAGTGATTATATCTCTGCTATGTAAGAATGGTAATCTAGCCTCCGGTAGGTTGTCTTATTCTGTTGTCTTGACCTTTTGACCCGCAGCATGTGCAGTTGTAACATGCGAGTGGAAGGGAGACAATCTGGACTGTAACACACTACGTGGCTACCAGTTTGACCGAACTGTGACAAGTCACCTGACTGTGGAGATCCCTACCGCCCAGGAGGAACAAGAAGGATCCTACAGCTGTTACTTTACTAGTAGCACACCTGTCCGCTATGAACCTTGCTCTCTTACTCTTGTCACAGGTAAACAGCACAACAGAATCTCGATTCCAGTAGTTCACTAAATAATTCCACAAGTCATGTTTCCTTAAATTATATCTGAAATGAAAAATAAATTTAAAGCTTCTTTTATTTTTTTCTTTCTTCACGTCTTCATCTTCTTTATCTTCCTGCTCCTCCTGATCACTTGTCGTTTCTTTTATTGTAGATGTTTAGTATTGTTGTTATATATATTCTGATTCTTTGTTCTAATTGCAGTGACCTCCTCCTGTAGTATTTCACGTGTGACGGAGACGGAACCTGCATCACTGACATGCGCATTCAATGTTGATGTTAATGAGACGAGAAACAACTTCTCACTCGTCCGATTTGGTGGCGGTGACAGTAAAGGTAAAGTTGACAGCAGCAGGTAGACATTTCTTTGTCATCTGTAAACCACATTTGACCTCCTCTCTTTCTCTTTGTCGAGCTCTCATACGAACTTAATAAGAATGATCAAAATGGTAGCTAAAACTTTAAAAAAAAACTTCATCCTGTCTTTAATATAAATTATTTGATCATGAAAAATTACAGAAACAATACAATGCTCAAAACAGCAGTCCGGTTAAATGGTAACTGTCATCCTCTCTGTAATAAATCACTCCTGGCATCAACCTAATGTATGTGGTCTTCTCTGCTTGTGACCAAACAAATTAACAGACACTAACATTAGTGTTGTTAGCTGTAATCCAGCGTTCGACTTTTATAACTTTCTTAAATTCTTAGTTTGATTGTCATCATTTCCTATGAGAAGATAATAGTTGCAGTGATGTGTGGTTCTGTGTTCGCATTAAACCGTGAGCACACAGACCAGTTTCTTTATAAAACGATGAGTAATGAAACCAATCAGTTCTAGAAATAAAAACATTGTAAGATATCACATGTTGCTGACGTCTCTGAATCGTTAAATACAAACTACAGAAAACACCTTCCTCGAACTCTGGCAGTCCACATGGTCCTTGTGACTTTTGCCATCAGTGATCAAACTGACTTGTGTGTACATTAGTGTGTATTGTGTAATTTTATTGAAAACCTGAAAACTTCCGTACAATCCGAGTCCGATGTTGCAAATCTCACTACTTCGTGTTGTCTCTCCTCCAACACTGGTACGTTTTGTGGAATGAAGCCCTGATACCTGTTATTATAATGTCAACAGTTTATGTCAAAGAATGTGACATTCAGTTGTATAATAACTTCCTCCAGAGATCCTTACAGTGACCTTCTCTGGTATGTTGCCTTCATACAGAGTTATCTCACAGTAACCAAACCATTCAACCATAAAATGTGTCATGTCAGTGTGTCAGCAGTCAATGCTCTGCTGTTTACGGAATGGTGAACATTAGGTTGACAGGTACCCGTATGATCGTGGTTTCAACGAGGCAGGTTGTGTGACTGACATATATTTCTACAGGTGTCGACATTGTCACCTGCACCTGGCTAAAGGACCAGCTGAAGTGCACCACAGCCCCGGGGTACGAGGTCAACAACACCGTCACAGATCACCTCGTCATCAGAGTACCGCGAGCGTCACGTGACCACACCGGCACATACGCTTGTCACGTGAATGGCTCTAAAGCGAGTGGCTTCCAGCCCTGTGAATTTATCCTAAAACCAGGTAGATATACGGGTATATTGTCGTTTATTTTACTTGTTGTGTCGAGCAGAGCCTTTTTACTGGCTAGACCCGAGCGCAATCAAATTGAACAGTAGCCTCCAGTGTAATGCTTTTATTACAGCCGCCATTTATGTTGCCTTGTGTCTTACTATTATTACAGACTTCATAAAGCCGCGATTAATATTTTTTCGCTCAAAATGCACCACTTTGCGAAACTCTGTAGTTTTGACTATAGTAATAGTTATTGTTTTTTCACCATAAGGTTATGATTACTTTTCGCTGTTTATCACCAGGTTCTCGAAAGTAAATGGTGATGAAATAACTTGGTATCACTTTCCATACAATTACAGTAAATCCTTAACAGTGAACTACATTTTGTTCTCACGTTTTATACATTTTTACATCTGTTGCAGTCAAATTGCCTGTGTCTGTTACCAATTCTATTGTAGTGTCCATACTAACTTTACTGGCGCTCTGTGTAGTGTTATTATTGTTATGTACATTTTATTATCTGTTCTACTTGCAGTGACCTCCTTCTGTAACATTTCAAGTATCAAAGAGACGAAACCAGCATCACTCACCTGCACATTCAACGTTGATGTCAACGTCACAAAAAGCAACTTGTCACTGGTCCGCCTCATAGGTGATGAAAGTAAAGGTAATGTTTGCATTAGTAGGCAAAACTTGACAGCAACAACAACAATAAAAGCAATAATAATAATAATAATAATAATAATAATAATAATAATAATAATAATAATAATAATACATCATCCATCAACTCTATCAAATCATATTAACTATATAAACATCACAACATTCAAAAAAATATTATGGATGAAATCCTGTAGACAGAAGAAAACAAAGAAGGGGAAGGTAAAGTGTACTACAGTAGGTAAAAAAAAAATTACTTTGTAAAATGTGTAACCAACACGTCAAATGGCTACGTAGAGTGGGCTATCGTACCAGAAATAACACAGAGATTGAATTCCACACTGAAGTTTTTTTTAATTTAGTATCTTTTTTCTCAGCAGCTGGCCTAACTTCTCTCTCTCTCCAATTCACAAAGAACTCCCACACCACTGTCAGCCCTGCTATTTATTCTCCCTACCCTCGAACATTCTAGCACAGACATTCTATTTCGTCGCAATAAAGACATTTTGAACATCGCTACATTGTTGAACATCATTTCCTCCCTCGCGCAAAGACATTTTTACTTTGAACATTGCTACATTGTTGAACATCATTTCCTCCCTCGCGCAAAGACATTCTACCTTTTACATTGCTGCCGTGCTGAACATTCTGGAATATAGATGCAAATCTACAACCCAAGGACATTATACTTCGCACACTACTAGAGTGCTACAAATGTAACGGAAAAGTCAATGACTAACCAGTAACCAGATTGACGATATGTCATCTCCATTTTAAGACTAGTGAATAAAAGGATTGCTGAAACAAGAATTGAAGAGAAGGGCAACTGGCAAGCTGCTCTGTAATAAGTATCTTTATCTGTCAACTAATCCAAGATGTCTGTTCCTTATTTCGTGACTGGAGGACTATGGACTGAAATTAAAATTTTGTCAGCTATAAATCATCGTTTTAAGGTAAAAATGTTATTGTTTAATATTGTTGTTTGTGCTTCACATTGTCATCTGCATTTTCTTCAGTTGATAGAAGTAGCAGTCAATGTGCTTTAGTATGAATCACTAAATAAGTAGACAACTTTGTAGTACGATAAATATTGTAAGCAACAAAGTATCAGAGAAACTTTTTAAAAGGTTGTTTTCAACAACAGTGGTGTGTATGAATAGTTTTTAAATATAATATTGCACTTCATACCACTTCATCCACAATTCTGACAGTCGGCTTGTCTTATTCATGTTTGTTAACACAGTTATCAGACTGACGTGTAGTAAAGAGTTGTGGCATTAACTGTAGCAAATATGTTTTGTAGAAGGTTTTGACAAATACTTTAGAGTAATCAAGTATATGACGGCAAATAATGTAGCAGACATGTGGGGTAAAAGCTGTTTGACATGAAATGTTGCCATAATGTAAATCAAGATGACCGTTTCTGGGTTCATTTCTGTAAAGCTTCCTGGAGAACGATCGAACAATTTTGCAGTAGAAAGTGTGTCACACAAATGTCTAACTAACAATGTCAAGTGCTGCTCCATTAATGACAATCAGCTAATGACTAGTAGACTAGTTTGACTGAAGCACTGCAGGCTGCATGACTAACACAAGTGTGTCTACAGGTGTCGACATTGTCACCTGCACCTGGCTACAGGACCAGCTGAAGTGCACCACAGCCCCGGGGTACGAGGTCAACAACCTTGTCACAGATCGCCTCGCCATCAGAGTACCGCGAGCGTCACGTGACCACACCGGCACATACGCTTGTCACGTGACAGGCTCTAGCATGGACGGCTTTAAGTCCTGTGACTTTATCCTGATACCAGGTAGATACACCTACACTGTGGCCACCCTCACATTTGTTGTTTCCTATTAAAGCGCCTCTACTGGCTGAACACGAATGTTATCAAAGTAAACAAGTAGCTTGTAAGTAAACAGGTTGATGATCACAGTCTATCATTCTATTGTCTTAGAGCTTGATACACAGAGTTTATAACACTGAAGACGAATTGTGTTCTGTACTTTCAGATGTACCTGCCGTAGTTCTGACTGTAGCCATCGCTGTACTCGTGTTCATCCCTGTGTCGTTAGTCATCGTCTTCCTGGTTTTCAAATGTAAACAAAGGTGAGATGACTGGTAAACACTTTAAATACATTAAAGTCTGTACTGTGTAGTTCTGATTATCTGTTATCATTACCAGTACCGATACCAGGGCTCACGTGTACGGTTTCTCCAATATTCCACTTTTGGAAAGCACAGCTACTTACACCTAAGGCGATGTGACACTGTAAAGGGAGGGGCTGGGGATATGGGAGAAAATGGGGAATATGGGGGAGTGGAGGATGTAGGGGTGAGAAAGGGGAAGGAGTCAAGGAAGATGTCGGAGGAAAGTCTCTAGTCTGGTTACTGTTGCTGTTGCCCTTTTTTTCCTGCTGTTGTCCCGTGTTCTTGGAGTCTAAGAAACTGCCAAGTCGCCGGTGGTGGTCACCTGTAATGGTGTGCAGATACTCTGTATTTCACTAGTCCTATATTTTAGACTTTTTTTATTTTTAAGTACTTTTTCATCCTGTTTATTACCTGAAAAACCGTCATTTTTATAGTTAATCTTTCTACTATTCTTTTGTGTTTATAAATTCGACATTAACAGGTTCTCTATTTTTCAAGGCTTTAAATCATTGCTTTAACTTACCCTTCATGGTTATTGTGTCATGCTCGACCATGCGAAGCAATTCCATGATCGACTTGTGCTACGGCTCTGTGTCTGGCGCTTATAAATCTCTGTGTTTGCCATCTCTTGGAGAGTCGTATCATAACAGCATTTTTCTGACGCCGGTGTATAAGGCAGTGTGTCGGAAATTTAAGCAAGTGGTGAAGACAGTAAAGTGCTGGACAGAAGAGAGCAAGCTATGCCTGCAGGGGTGCTTTGACTGCACTGACTGGCAGGTTTTCTACGACTCCAGCGACAATCTCAATGACCTGGCTGATGTTGTTTCCTCGTATATCACCTTCTGTGTTGACACTGTCATACCCACTAAGGACACTGTCATCTTTCCTAACAACAAACCCTGGGTGACAAAAGAACTGAAATCGGTGTTACTTATATGTATTTTACACTGGTTCTGCTCAAGATAGGAAACTAGTGAATAGGGAGGTACGGGATGCCATTAGGGAAGCTCGAAGAAAGTACAAGGACAAAGTGGAGTTGCAGTTCAGTATTGGTGATCTCAGGGCTGCTTGGGGTGGTATTAAGACCATGTCGTCTGTTCATTGCATGGCAAGCGCTCGTAAACAACCTGTACAACTTGTGGGCTCTGCTGACAGTGATGTTCCCAATGTCCTCAATTCCTTTTATGCCCGCTTTGAGAAGTATGACTTCTCTCACAATGTTTCCACACTCAAACAGTCTCTTGTCTCTGAGCATGGGTTGGTGATTGCCCAGTCCTCTGTCACAGATCTGCTGAGGCGTGTCCATATCAACAAGGCTCCCGGTCCAGATCTGTGGACGTACCCTCCGTTACTGTGCCGAACAGCTTAGTGGAGTTCTCCAACATCTATTCCAGCTCTCTGTGGACTCTGGCCGTATCCCCGATATTTGGAAACTTTCGTACATTGTGCCTGTCCCAAAAACCACTAGGCCCAGTCAACCCAATGATTTCAGACCAGTTGCTCTTACGTCACTTATCATGAAAACGCTGGAAAAATGTTCAGCAGTGAAGTTATGACTTCTTTTGATAAATGTCTTGACCCACTGCAGTTTGCCTATAGAGCTGGGAGAGGTGTAGATGATGCTAAGCTGTTCCTGCTGAATACTCTGTACAACCATCTGGAGACACCTAGAGCTCATGCCAGGCTTCTCTTTGCTGATTTCTCTTCTGCTTTTAACACTGTGCAACCTCACTTATTAGCAGAGAGCCTAGTCTCAGACTTCCATTTGTCCCATCAATTAACTCTGTGGATCCTGGACTTCTTAACCAACAGGCAGCAAAGAGTTTTTGTTAATGGTACTCTCTCCGACATTACCGTTACCTGTACAGGCTCCCCTCAAGGCTGCTGCTTGTCCCCACTATTGTTCATAATCTATACTAATAGCTGTAGAACCACTGTTGATAGAAGCTTTCTTATAAAATTTGCTGATGACACTGCCTTGTCTCTCTTGTGTGAGCATGAACACGTTCACAGTGGCTCTCTTCCTGCTTTTGTACGCTGGTGTGATGAACATTTTCTTGACTTGAATGTCTCCAAGACAAAGGAAATGAACTTTGACTTTAGGCTGAACAGACCTGGTGTGGTTAATAGCACTATCCATGGTGATGCCATTGAGATAGTCATCACTTATAAATATTTAGGTACTATCTTTGATGATAAACTTAAATGGGATGTGAACACTGACATGATCCTCAAGCGGAGCCAGCAACGCTTATACCTGCTACGGAAGCTTCGGTCTTTCTCTGTCAGCCCAGTCATTCTCACTCGGTTCTATCAGTCCTTCATTGAGAGTCTCATCACCTTTTCTTTCACATCTTGGTTTCACAACCTCTCCGTAGGGAACAGGAGCAGCCTTGTCTCCCTTGTTAAGATCTGTTCTAAAATCACCGGTATCAAGCAGAAGGATTTAGCCCTCTTAAATAAGCAGCAAATCCTTAGGACGGCATCCCGTATCCTAACTATTCCTAGTCATGTGTTGGCGAGTGAGTTCTCACTTCTGCGGTCTGGTCGTAGATACGCTGTACCGGTAAGTCGAACGAACCGTTACCGTAACTCGTTCATTCCGCGAGCCATCCACTTCTTAAATTCCACTCGCTGTGATGATGTGTCCGTCTGAGGTGACCCTGTGCGGTGCCCACTGAACCTCCTGTTGCTGTGTTACTGTATGAGTAGGTGTGTGTGCACATGTGTGTGTATGTCGCCAGAATCTATTCCCTTTCATCTCTTACATAATCTTCACTTTAGTGTGCTGACGTGTCATCATTCTGTAATTGCCCTTGTGGATGAATAAAGTTGTATTGTATTGTATTGTAGTGTAGTGTAGTGTATTGTAGTGTAGTGTAGTGTAGTGTAGTGTAGTGTAGTGTAGTGTAGTGTAGTGTAGTGTAGTGTAGTGTAGTGTAGTGTAGTGTAGTGTAGTGTAGTGTAGTGTAGTGTAGTGTAGTGTATTGTATTGTATCGATCTTCCATGGACAAGAAGTGGAGCTCTCCACATCGAGTTTGTGTGTCATTAAAACCCACGCTACCCTCTTTGCTCGTCGTGTATCATACTACAGAGAGTAGTGTCTTGCCCTATAAACAATGGCATTTGTTTTTTCCTGTTAACGCTCTTCGTGTGTGTCTGTGGTTTGAGTTTAGAGGGAGATGTGAAACAAAGAAGTCTAGGAAAACAAAAATTAAATGACAAGAAAATAATTTTTACAAAACACGTTTGAAATGCATTACTATCAAAGCTTATTTCTAAATTACATTATAAAATATTGATGAGGGATTTCTGAGCAGGTATTGTTTCTTTTAGTCATTCATTCAGTATTTCAAATAAATATTTGATTATCGCGTAGCGCGTCTACACAATCACTTGATGGAGCTTCTTACAAAGATTACACAAAGGCTAAAATGTTAACACTGACAACTTACACTGCATTTGTAACTGTGATTGAATGATATGAAAATATGATTCGGAAAATATTTGAAATAATTATTTTGTTACAGGAAAGAAGTGGACAAAGTAGTTGAAGAAATCTCACTCTTATCAAAGGAAGAAGTAAGAAGCAATTTCGCTTTATACTTTTTTTTAAATAAAGAATTACTCTACAAGTTTGATTTTTAACTCGAGACAGACAAATCAATCATGCACTGAATATACTGTGCCCTTTGTTTTACTACAAGTCTATAGAAGAAATATTTTAAATTTATTTAATATTACATATGAGTATTTTTGTAGAACATCTTTACTTGTTATTGAGATAAATATTAACGGAAATTCTGGTGCCTGCATCCGCTGCTTTGACATGTGACTTGGGTCGTGACTGTAAACTCGACCACATATTGTCACAAACACCACGTGATGGTTGAACTCTAATGATGTGTATCGTAAGTGAAGCCATCTCCTGGTGTATCAGTGGACATCATCGAAGTGTATCCTGTGTGTTACTCGCCGCTAGGCAAGGTTCTGTTTGTGTCTTGCTTTTCACACTCTGTTATTTTAATTTACTAAAGAAATTCAAATTGTCGCTAGGTCTGTAATGATGAGTCCGAATTCTCCACATCGTTATTACGACAGCTTTTTCTCTCAGAGACAACCTACAACAGAATTATATTTATATGATACAAGTGTTTACCTGTCAGAGCTCATGTCATCTACAGTCACCGCTCTCTCATCTCCTGTCTTGAGAAGATGCTTCTTCAAAAAGAAACAGAGCGACAAGGGAAGTGACAATTACTACCTCAGACTGTGTCCCTCAATTGACTTTGTATTACAATATAAACAGCATGATGTATCACTGTCCCAATGTAACCTACGTATCTAGTGAAAGACTTGATTTCAAGCAGATTTCAGATAAACAAGGTCGCTGATCTACAGGTTAAGTATGTTTATTATCAACAGCTGGTCAGGACAACATTTGTGGTTTAAACTCGCGTGTAACTATCCACACGTAAGACCACACAGTGACCCGTATGTAGGACTATTCATGGGTTAAGTCTGCGAGACTGTCCTCGGCTACTGTCAGATAGAACCGCCATGATGGAGTCTACATCACACACTACACACTACTCACAACTGGCAGCACGGTGGCGCAATGGTTAACTCGCTAGTCACAAGACAGAGACAATCGGGTACTTGAGTTTAGATATTATCTCGGGTATGATGTAGTTTCTATGCACGTGACAGGAGTAGGCTGCTCTCTGTGTAAAACAATAGTAAAATAGAAAACAATGCTTCAACAAAGCTAGCAACAAAACCAGATATTAAAGACATGTTAACAGGACACTGTTGATCTTTCTAAGGAATTCAGATCCATCGTGAATATTATCAGTATATTTTGTTCCAAAATGTAAGCCATTCATGGAGATTGATTGGTCATTTAGCCCATTACTTGTAAACCTCAAGTGATTCATTCTTGCATCTTTTGAGTTTAATTTTCTTTCTTTAAATTCTCACTTTCCTAAAAGTGTCAATGTATACATTCTCAAATACTTGGTAAAAAACGGGAAGTGAAATCTGTGGCGTCTAAATTTTTACCATGAAGCTGTTGGTCTTTGTTGGTTCCTCTTAGCGTTTTCTGTACTTGTTTTTATTCATCACCTGTGCTATTTTTTCTTTTTTCATGGTTCATGTGTTGTTTGTTTTCCTGTTCCTCGTATGTTGCCTTTGTCTCTATATTTTTATTGTGTTTAGAGCTGAGAGTGGGCTTATTAGGTGTGTGAGTATGCAATTAAAAATGTTTGCATTTATTATTGTTTAGTATTGATCTCAAAGAATGTGGTCGAGTTAAAGATAAGAGGGAATGCTAATACCAATACCCTCTTTAATGCAGTCGTCCTGTTAAAATATGTATGTATATATAGAGAGAAGTATACAAGACAGGCTACTATTTATATGATGTCTTTTCATTACAACAGTTGGAAACCCGTGGAGAAAGCGAAGATGAATTCTGGGAGAAGTGGGTTGAGGCGGCATTCCCTGATCTGGACACTGGCTTCTACTTCCTGCCTCCTGTACCCGTCAACATTCAGCCATCTGGACAGGCAGATGAGTCCAGCCAGACGGCGACTACTCCAGTTCAGGACAGTGATGTCCGACACGATGCAGCCATGCAAAGAGTCCTTCTATGTCTGGAGAAAATGTTTAAACAGAACAGAGAAGTGCTGGTCGAAGTGAGTCAGTTCTCGTTTGACTACTACTTGCGTGAACCTCGTTATGCTGACGCGATAGGAGAACTTCCCCTACCCACCAGACACCACTCTGATCTGCAACAGAAATGGAAGCAAGGGGACATCGATCTACTTCTTATTCATCGACAGTTTGGCCTTGTCATCTGTATGATAAGCGATTTTGATGGCAACTATAAAAACAATCTTCAGGAGGCCATTGAGCAGCTGGACAGGGCGGAGGTCATGTTGTCAGACCTGGTGTCGGACATCGATCCTCGTCTATTTGTCACTAAGACGATTGCATTCCCTAACTTGACGTTTGATCACCTACAACGGATACTTGAGCATGATTCTGAACTGACTAAGGTGAGGATCCTTACCATCACAAACTGAAATAAGAAAAAAATTACATTTAATTTGATATGATTGTTATAATAA
>SRHC01003002.1:51963-63395 GCA_004794325.1 Pomacea maculata
TTATACTCTAGACGTAATAAACATAGTTAGGTCAGTGGATCACTGACACTAAAATCAAATGGCAAAGAATTCTCTAATATATTCTGCAGCTTTTTACAATATGTAACTATAACTTGTTAGTTATGTTCAGACAGGTCTCGTACAAGTTTTCGATTCACTTTCAAACTTTGTCAACATTTACCTTGCTGACACCTTTGTAAGCACAAACAGTTTTTAAGACTGAGTCAGTCTTGTGTAAAATACTGATTTACAGTGTGTCTACTAGTACAGCTGTCAGCTGGAAGCTTTGCCACCTTTGGTTGATTTTCTTCAGATTAAGTGATTCTGTTACAGCGCCTTGGTGACTGTCTGGAACAATGGAGCAGCTACAGCATCTCTGAAGTGTGTCTGTGCTGTGATCAGTTGTCTGACTCCAAGACACCTCATGACGTCACTAGTCAGGTGCTGAAAAATGTCAGGGAATGGTGGAAACTTGTGACTGTCGCTCACATGACACCTGGTGTGTACAAGAAACTGGTAGCCAGGTAAATAATAATAGTAATAAATTATGGTAAATCCTTTACAAGTGTATGCGCTGTCATCCATGACATAGTTTAAAACCTTTCTCTGTTCTTGTCAGAGAAATCGTGAGCTACCAGCAGCAAGGTTTCATGTAGAGGATGAGGAAAACCAGTTGTGAAAAGGAGAAGACTAGTAGTGTGGTAGTAAGATGTCGGTTTGTCACAACTAGAGGGAGCAATAGTCCTGGGTTGACATCTCATTTCGAAGCCCACTGATTGCTTGTTTACACAGCCGTCAGACCGCCCCACGTCTTCTAGTCTCGTTTCCTTCACTTCACACGCATAACCTCCGAATCTTATAATATCGAGTACTACACCTGTGGCCTTATAACCAAGGAGGTTTACTGTAGATATAGTCATGCACTACATAGTTTACCTCGATGTGATGTCAACACAATAATAACTCCGTGTGTTCTCTGTTGTATGTGTTTCTCTTCACACTTCCGTCTGTTCTCTTTGTCAGTCGCTTCCAATAAACCGTTGAGGGAAGCATCATGCACGAGCTGTCCGTAACCTAGTGATGTCAGTCTTAAGGCAGTCTACGACACGCTCATCAAGTACATTTTCAATTCTTGTTTTCCTCTTATTACTATAAACGACCGCGTTATTACTGTTATGAAGTTTAACCACACTATAGTCAGGTCAACGCCGGCTACACATGGGGACATCATTATGTCTCTAGTGCAGTGGTTCTTAACCGGGGTTCGATCGAACCCTAGGGGTTCGGTGAGTCGGTCTCAGGGGTTCGGCGGAGCCTCCGTAACGGAGGTCAAGACACACCCGCAATTCGTGATGACACTAAAGAAGGGTTCGGTGAATGTGCAGATGAAACTTGTGGGTTCGGTACCTCAAACAAGGTTAAGAACCACTGCTCTAGTGGAACTTGTGTGTTGTCTGTCGTGTGAAAGAGTCATACGTGTCCTGGCTACTGTAGATAGCAGCTGCTGAGACTGAGAACTACTACTGGCACGAAGTACGAGTCTTCCTCCAATTTATTTCACCGTCAGTACCACGGAGGTATCCATACACAACAAGGGTAAGACAGCACAAACAGTTCACGACTCCTACTGCGTGCGTGAGTTGGCGTATGTTTTCTTATAAACACTGGATAGTACATGGACTTTATTGTTTTGTCTGCTGCACGTTTGACGGACTGTAGTGTTCTGTCTATTCACTTCTCCAGTAAAATGAAACCATCTCTCTCTTACAGATTTTATAACTTGCCTAGAAAGTTTAGTTCTTTTTTACGGGTGGGAGTCTACATCCGCTGGAATCTTTCAAGGTAATTCAGACAGCCTCAAAATCTGTATCAACATTAGAGACAGACCCCACGACTACCTTGCAGAGTTTAACCACAGCGAGCTGTCTACTGAACTGCTGAGGTACAAACAACAAGTGGACATCAACACCAGGGGGCAGGCAACACTCGACATCACGTACTATTCACTGGATTCATGTCTTTCAGAATTTATTAACATCTTCGTTAATCGTACCTTGAGAAGCTTCAAAGGCAACTAGGAAACACTGAGATCGCTATGTCATTAACCAACATTATGTTTTCTTCTTCTCTTATTGCCACATGGAAGATCACACCAGCCGTTTCCTCGAAGAAGGTCTTGAAATAGTTTGTAGGACTTTGATCCATCGTTCGAGGAACTGCGCATCAATAAAATTATTTCTTTGAGAAAATAAGGATGCAGAGAATTCTATAAAAATAAAATCAGATAGCTGATATTCAGAGATAATGTAGAGAAAGATATAAAGCACATTCAAGATAATCTATGAAGCAGAAATAATCTGAACTTTAGGATTTATGCTTTACTGTTTATTTCATTATATTCATTTCTTTTAAATTTAGCTTTTACCTTCAAAATTAGTTTATATAGAACTCGTCAGGCAGGTTCTTTTGCCGCGAAAGCACACAACCGGAAGTATATCTGTCTACCTGGAGGAGGATGCGCCAGACCTGGTTACTGAGGCTTTTCCCGCTTTTACAGTCGTTGCTACCAACTTGTAGGATTGTGGTAGTTGTTTGTGTTTGTGGTGGTGTGTCATGTAAGGCTACGAACAGCTTGACTCTAGTGAGGTCTGACAATGACAGTACATGACAAGTCACTGTCAACTGCCATGTCAGCTTGGTGTAGACCAGCAATCACCGAGTCTCTCAGTGTCCCAAGAGGAGCTGGGAGCCAGCTGTAACCTTTGACCTGCTCGGTGTCTTCTGGCTTCTAACGCGTAGTCTCCATGTCTGATGAATGGGAAGGAAGGCTTTGACTCGGGAGATTTGGGTGGAGGGACTTTCGTGAGGGAACATTAATTTCTGTATTGACACAGTCATACGCTCGAAAGAAAATGTCATCTTTCGTAATAAAAAAATTACTAGGTAACGAAAGAACTAAAATTTGTATTAAATACTAAAAAGTATATATTTTATACTGGTACTGTATGTGATAAAAGCCTAGCAAACAGGGAGGTGCGGGTCCAGATGGGATCTATGGACACAACCTTCATTACTGTCCAAACAACTAAGTGGAGTTTTACAGCATCCATTCTAGCTGTCTGTGGATGCTGGTTACATTCCTGATATTTGGAAACTTAAGCTCAATGTGCTTGTCCATAAACTCACTAGGTCCAGTCAAACCAACGACTTCAGACCAGTCGCTCTTACCTCAATCATCATGAAATCACTTGAGAAAATTGTAAAGGAGCGAAGTGATGACTGCTGTTGGTCCACCTCTTGACTCGCTGCAGTTTACCTACAGAGGTGGACGAGGAACCCACAACTCATGCCAGACTTCTCTGATTTTTCTTCTGCTGTTAACACCGTGCAACCTCACTTGCTGGTGGCAAGTCTACTTGCAGACTTTCATCTGTCTCACCAACTCTCTGTGTTGTCAACAACGTCTGTGCCTCCTACGGAAACTCAGATCTTTCTCCGTCAACTCTGTCATCCTCACTAGGGTCTATCAATCCTTTATTGAAAGTCTCATCACTGTTTCTTTCATCTCTTCGTTCCACAGCCTTTCCCTAGGGAACAGGAAGAGTCTTGCCAGCCTTGTTCCAAGATCACTGGAGTCAGGCAGAGGGATTGGCAGCCCTGTGTCATCAGCATATTTGTTAGACATCACCCTGCAGCAAGTTGTTAAACCTGTGATCGTTGAAGATCTCTTGAATCTGAGGACCCACAAAAATTCCCTCTGTGCCTCGCTGAGTCGAAGGAATTTCTCACGCACGTATCTGAAAGCTGGCGAAGTCCAGTCCATGGCTTTTACAATGTTTCTAATAAAACATCGTTTGGTGTTAAAGGGTAGAAGCAGTATTTTGCGAGCCTCAACCAAACCTGGATGCTGGATATTGTATTTTCGAATTGCTAAATTTTGTCTGCGAGTTCATTCCTTCCTCAAGTGATGCAGTCTCCTTGCTGGGCTAAACTACTCACATAAGAAACACGTATTGTGTATATCCCTGCTGCAGTCCCGTTAAGATGGTACTTATCTTTAAATAACCACAGATGTACCAGCTGTACATGTTCTACTCAATAGAATTTAGTCTCTGCTTTAGGTTACCGTATGAGTCTTTCATGTTGACAGCACCGATACTGGAATAGATGGAAGACGATTTCCATTGTGCAAAAGCACAGCTTTCCAAGAGTCTAAAAATAGCCTCCTGTCTTGTGGCTCATGAGTGATTTCTCAGGTCCATTCATGTATCGGAACAGAAACCAGGTTACCTCCATTTCTACAGAATGGCTCCAACTGCTGGTGACGCTTTCGATATGAAGAATATGTGACATCTTCTTCTAAAAGATTCCATTGTTTGAATCTTGAACCTACCATTCCTGTCTTGTTCTTGGATAAGTCTAAATCACGAACCAGGTCATTTAGTTCTTTATGTTATTCTGTGTTAGGGTTGTTGATGCACCACAGTCAACATCTGGATCACTGCATACTATATGACGAAAAAGAATGTGGATTATTACTAATTTATAATGCATGTTGTACTTTACATGTAGCAATTGGTTTCTTAATATAAAATGTGAATGAAATATTTATTTGTTTATACTAGATTATGTGGTCCGGCGACAACAGTGAGTGTGCCATGCACATATCCTCCACGTGTGAGTGTCAAGACCCTGGGTCAGGCCGTGTGGTGGACAGGAGAGTGCTATACTGCTGTAATCACACTCTTCCCGGAGCAAGTTCACCTGCTACACACGGCGCCTCCCACACTCTTTGTCACCGGACCGCCCGGTACAGGTAAAACTGTGGTGCTGCTGCTGATGGCCATACAGTGGCTGCGGTGTGGTCACCACGTCTACGTTGTCAGTACGTGGTGGTGGAGTCGTGCAGCGTGCATCATGTTGTATCACCTGTTGCTGCAGACAGTAAAGACACAACAGTCAGCAGGTGTGTCACCCGGTCAGCCTCACCTCCTGCTGTATGAGCTTTATCGCAGTGAAGACGTGGAGAAGGACGTCAACGACTTGTCACAGGCGGCGAGGGGAGGGTCGTTGTACGTCATCGCTGATGAAGTAGTGTGTGATTACAGGTGAGTTGTACAGCGTGTGACGTAATCATAAACACACAGGTAGATGGCGATCGCTTTTATCTCATAATCGCCACCCCGTTTTAGCAGGTGATAATTCTTCAATGGTTGAGTCACCTTATGGTGGTGTTGTATGATGAAAGTAAATGTGTTACATCGGCTGCTACACAGATTGTGTAGCAACACGTGTCATAAATGTGACGGCATTTAAAGTTGATTACGTCTCGTACAATAAATAAACACATTTTAGTGAAAGTAAACAGTGTTACACTTATTGTTACATCCTCTGTTACTGTCCAAGGTTGGAGTTTTTCTGTAGCAAGCTACTGACACATGTTCCTCGTCTCCATCTGTGGGCGGCAAGTTGTTTCCATGAAGATGCACCCGCCGGCTGGCAAGTGGAATATTTAACCAGACCCCTCCGCTCTCTACCTGCGGTCGTCAGGGAAGTCGAGCAGGACGAGAGGATCACAACATATCGTAATGTCCTGCCGTACAGCGGGCGAGGTGTGTCCGACCACACAGACGGCCCGCCAGTCAGACGACTGTATCATCACCGAGATCAGGGTCACACAGGTGAAAACCCAGTTAACTGTGTCGCGTGCGGTCGTGAGGTGGCCAGCTTCTTAATAAACAGTCTACGAGTTGGTGTTACAGGTAGGTGTGGGTATTGTGTAGTGTAACGTTGTTTACAGTTACATTCTGACTTTTGTGATAAATAACAAACAGGTGAAAGACAACCCTATCATCAAGAGAGTGTCTGAGTGTCATGTGTCTGTCAGCTTACGACATTATGTTGTAAGGTAATTTATATATATTTTAATGTTATTTGTAAAGTTGACACCCCATCGATAAAAGGGATTTACATTTGTCGCTACCCTGCCGGTGGTTGTACACAGCGCCCTTTCAAAAAAAAAACAAAAAAAAAACAAAAAAAAAAACACAACACAACAAAAACAACCAAACATCACCTGCTCTGCAGATTTCACACTTGCTCGTTGTGCAGTGTTGATATACTCACATTACATGTTGATATAACCGCAGTCACAGCAAGACTGCAGATGTTAAACAAAGATGCTGTTCCAGTTAACCTCTGCTGGCCAACTTCACTGTGTTTTGTGTAGAGTAGTTGATGACCATGTCCCAGTGTCTCGACGTCTGATGCGCCAGTCCACGTGGTCACCTTGGTATTCACAGGTCCGTGTTGAGCTCCGTGACCTGAGATGAACTCGCCGGCAAGTTGAGTGTTTGTGCGGAAGACTGGACTCACTATCCACGAAGAGACTTATACGTCCGCCAAGCCAGTCGTTGCAAGATGTGTCAACAAGGCCAAGACATCATATCTTCAGGCCCAAATAAATAATTGCACCTCGTCCAGAGCACTTTTCGACATCTGCAATCAAATGACTGAAACTAGTAGAGCAATGCCGTTGCCCACTGCTCATCCTGCTTGACAGCTTCCACAAGTGTTTTGTAACTATTTTGCTAACAAGATTTCGGACATTCGGTCATCCTTGGATTCGATATCAGAGCCTGACAGCATCTCTTGTGATATTCTTCTGGGATGCTCTTAACCGAATTTCGACCAGTCTATGATGCTGATATAAATGCTATTATTCTAAAAGCCAAGCCAAGAACTTATTAGTTAGACCCAATACCCACAAGTCTTCTTCTTGAGTGCTTAGATATTTTACTTCCTGCCATCACAAACATTGTGACTGTCAGCTTGTCATCAGGTGTTTTCCCACCTTTGTTTAAAATTGCTGGTGAAGCAACTTCTCTAGAAGTCCACGCTTAATGTGAATATGTTGAACAATTATCGTCCAGTTTTCAACTTGTTATTTATCTCAATGATCACAGAGAAAATAGTCTTGACACAGTTGTGGGCCTACTAATATGAGCACCAGCTCATCCCCCATGTCAATCAGCATATAAACCTTGTAACAAAACTGTAACTACTTTAATTAAAGTAACTACCCACATATTATCTGCCCCTGACAGTGGTGATGTTTCTACCTTAACTCTACTGGACCTGTCTGCTGCATTTGACTCTATGGACCACTCTCTGCTCCTTCCTAGACTATACACCCTTTCTGGACCTGCACTAGCGGGGTTCAACTCCCACCTCACTGACAGGACGCAGACTGTGTGTTGATGGTCAGACATGTCGCCCTGCTCCACTGCCGTGTGGCATCCATCAAGGTTCAGTACTCTCCAGTTCTGTTTATATGAAGCCACTTTCATCTTGCATCCAGTCTCACAAGGTTTCTCGTCAATCATATGCTGATGATACACAGCTGTACTGCTTCACTCCACTGGCTGAGTCTCACTGTGCTACCAGCACTATAGAAGTCTGTATAAGTGAAGTCAAAGACTGGATGGTGTCTAACAAACTTAAACTCAATGATGATAAAACGGAAACACTCCTACGTTTGAGAAGATAAATCATCTTCACTAGTTTGTCAACAAAGTCACATGAAGATGGGGAAACCCTCACCTTTGTGTTCTATGTCAGGAACCTGGGATTCATTGTCACTGAAGACATGACTTTTGCTAAACAAGTTACAGCTGTATGTCAGTCTGACTATTATGATAGACAAGTTACAGCTGTATGTCAGTCTGACTATTATGATAGACTGTTCCCTTACATCCCAGCTAAACAACTCCATTCCTCGTCTGATGATCGTCTCCTTACTCTTCCTGTCACCAAAACAACAACATATGGCCACAGGATGTTTACTTATTGTGCAGCCAAACTATGGAACTTTTTCCCTTTACTTCCCGTGACATATCCGCCACCTACCCCAAAGGAACCCTGTACACGTGCACTGAAAACACTACCTTTGCCTTAAACATTACTCTAACAACCTTTTCCATAATGCTCGTCCTTTGTCACACCCTTCCTTTTGTAATATCATGTTGCTCTCTGCTTTTGATCTTGTTATTTGGTTCCTTTTTGTGTTTTCTGTATTTGATTTTATTCTTCGTTTAGTACGGTTGTTTATTCTTTTATAGATCATCTGGGTTTTTGTTTTGTTTTGTTTTTGTTTTTATTTTTGTCGCTCGTAGCTGTCCATGTTTCGTTCTTGTTCTCAAGCTCTAAGAGCATGCTCCTTAGCAGTGTGAGTATGTGCTTTACACATTTTGCATTATTATTATATTGTTGTTTATTTTTATATTATTAATTTATATTCATATCGATGAATTTGTCAGTGTGTATCTCGTATCTGTGGCACGTGACCTACAGTATAAACTGTTATTGTTCACAGAGAGTGGCACAGCAACATCTGCAACAGTAACCTCCAGTAGCGGCAGCACAACAACACCCTGTCTACAGTGGAGAGACGTGCTGGTGTTGTACTGGGCTGCCGTTAGTGACAACACGGGTATAGTGAAGGTACTGGAAGAGGAACGTATCCCAGTGCGGGTGATGAAGCATAATAACAATAATAAGGATGACATCGAGGACGTGGCCACGGCCCGCAGTGACGTGGTGTGGGTCGCGTATGGACATACAGTTCGTGGTCTGGAGAGAAAAGTCGTCGTGTGTCTGACGTTGCATAACCCTGACTCTTATAGCTTTGACCGAATCAACCTTATGTCCCGCTGTACGTCACAACTTGTGATTGTCTCCCCTGATTATGACCCACACTGACACTGACACTCACTCACCTGTCACCTGTTGTAGTCGTGTGTCTCTCTCTTACATCAACACTTGTCATCAGTGTTTCTCCTCTTCTACTCTCAGTCTATCACCACGTCATCACCTCATGACGATATACACATGACTTCATTATATTTTCTTACATCACGAGGTCGTGTCTCTGTTTACACAACAAGTAGTGTCAACATCAACATCATAAGGTCTACACACTGGGTCTTGTTTACACAACAACAGTTAGTGTTAGTGGCTGCAGTGCTATCGACTAAAATACAAAATGTCTTTGTACATCACTTTTATATTCTTTTGATTAAATATTAACAGCATGTGCCATGCATTGTCGTCGTCGTCGTCGTCGTTGTTGTTGTTATTAAGAACGAAGATCGTCTGTGTTGGGTGGTGTTTGTTGGTAATGTAAAATTTTGTTGTATTTTGTTAGAGAGTGTTGGTCAGCCCGATTATGCCCAGTTCCTCTGCGGTTGATCTCCTGACATTGATATCAGTCTGTAGAAAACAGCGCTCAAACACACACACACACAAACACACAAACAAATCTTTATCAGCATGAAATTATTGTTCAAACACCATTCACACACTCATACATGCACGAGGCACTCTCTGTTTCTCTCTGGGATGAGAAAAGGTCGAGGTCTCTACAATTCTATGTACCATGACAACCATTCACAGCCATACTTAGCGTCTTTGGTAACATCAGGACAAAGAAACGGAATGAAAGAAGCAGGCGACATGTCTGAGGGACTTTGTTTATCTGTGTGTGTGTGTGTGTGTGTCTTTTTGTGTGCTTGGGTTATTTCATCTTAATTTCATTTACTATTTGAATGATGACATCGCATGGTGTATCTATAATAATAATTATGTGAAGTTATATAATAACATGCAGCATTGCGACCAAGACAGATCACACTCTGTGGGCAGACCAACGATGATAAATGAAAGATAACAGCCAGTAGAGTCTACGGCGTAGATGGACATCATTCTCCCTCTGTGTATCTTTGTGTATCATTTTCTAAGCATAAACCCCAGGACCCTGAGTGATTCTTTGCTATCAATACCGGGACATCAAACACGAGATTTTGCTAAACACTTCACTCAAACATTCATCCAGACAAGGTGCACCCTCGTTCACAAAATAATTTTATTGTTATTGTCTTGTCACACTTACAAGCTGTGTACCGATTGGTTCAACCACCGAAAATGGCGACAAAAAATTTTTCACCTTGATGTACTAACCTATGTTTCGTCTCGGGAATGTTCTGGATGAGATGACCTTAGGATGAGATGTGTGTCTGCAGTAATACATTTAGTCAGTAAGAACGTAGAGCCACATGTTAATGATCAGTCCAACAGCTAAGTCTGTCCACATTTTCTCCCAGAGTTTCACTTCCCTGACATGAAAACGAGTTAAGACAGAGCAAAGCTGCTTAAAATAAGTTTTATCTCCACTAGCAATCAGGTCAAGGTGGTTTCCTCAGTATCTTCCCCGTGTACAGTCCTCTTGTATCTGTGGAAAATTAACAAAATACAAGAAGTTTTTTTTTTTATTGAATAGGTTACGGTATTGACCATTATCTTCGAATAGTTTAAAGAGTTTCAGGCTTGATAAGGTTGGGATTTCAATGTTTAAGAAATATTTTCAGTTTAGCAAAAAAGGGTTGAATCACATTTTAGGACATTTGACAAGATATCAGTAGAAAGAAAAAAGTCAAAGACAGAAAGTGTTTAAGGAAATTCACGTGAAACATGTTAATGCAAATGATTATTTAAGGATTAGTTTCTACCAAAAAAGCTCTAAATTATTTCTCGAGGATTATTAAAGCCTACAACCTTCACCAAGCATCGTTCAAAGATAAAAAAAACCTGATGCCAGTCTCTGTTGTCTTCTGGGATTACAGAAGCCTAAATCTGGTTTAAAATATTGTCAGCAAATGGTGCTCCGACACTTGTGTTGGTTGACTGACATTCTCATTTGTGTCCGTCTTCCTGAAGTTTCTATCTTCATTTATTTGAGTCCATCAACAGACATCGAAGCTCTGTAAATACGGGTTAGTATGTTTGTTTTTATTGGTTTTAGTGGATACTGTCAGCATGAATTAAATTAGTTATAGGAAGTGAATATCTTTTTGAATAACTGTTTCATTGCGAAAGAATAAAAAATCGACAAATTCCTGGATTTTATATATATATATACCACAATTTATATTAAATGATATCCTACCACCGTGGTTAATGCTAATATGTGAAAGGTCATTAACAACATAATTATCTCCACCTTTTGAAAAAAGTACAGCGATGCACATGTGTAATATTTGTACAAAGAAATATAACTAAAACTTAAAGTACATCTACCAGCCATCATTTTTTGACTGCAATGTCTCACACATTATAAACTGAGAGTTTTTATACAAAGTTCAATGTAACTCTAGCGGACAAGCCATTACACTGTTGCCTGTCCATGTCTTGTTCTGAGAAGAAAGAAGAAATAAAAGTAAACCTGAGAATTAAAGAAGTCGAAGAATAATCAAAGAAATTCCAACAGAAAACCAGGAAATAGAATGTCACAAGTACGAGTGGCGAGACCAGTAGATCATCATTGATGAACAAATAGAGACGATTGACAATAAAGTTACAGCTGTAACACACACACA
>SRHC01003002.1:63477-155732 GCA_004794325.1 Pomacea maculata
TTCTCGCTCAGTGACCCTGTGTGTCCTACAGACGGCCATTGTACAAATTCAATAGAAGGAAGTTGAGAGGACAACCGTGAAGTCTACTAATTGTATCTTATCTCTGAATGCTGCTTGTGTTTCTCTCCTAAGAGAACACTGTTCATTGTGTGGACAGGAACAAGCTCTGTCCGTTGTCACGGCCATTAAGACAAGTCACTTTTGTACTAATTCAAATAATTAAAGATGACATCTGGCTCTGGCCTTTGATTTCAGTTGTTTTCTTCTCTAACATGGCAAGTGTTGATGGCTTTACTAATTTATGTCTTTAATGATTAGTTGACTTATTAATTCATTTATTTTTTGATAATTTTTGTACACTACTGCTTGTCATGGCAGTGTAACTAAAACAATAATACAAGGACGGACTTAGGAAGTGAGTGCTAACCATTATGGCTGACAGGTCGCCTCCCACGATTTTGTAAATACAGTCAAATCTCGCTACTATGCCACCTACCGGGACTGAGCAAAAGTGGCATAGTAGCGAGGTTTCGTACAAACGGCTTTATTTGCTGAAGCTACTTGTCAGTCCAAAGCTCTCCAGAATCGTCTGCTGGCGCTAGCTGTCTCCTCTCATTCTCCCCCTCACCTCTTCATCCTCCACCCCTCCCAGCCACGTCCGCGCACCTGCATCCTGTTGCTAGTCGACTCCCTCCCGCTCTCCCTGTCACGTGACTGTCACCCGGCCAGCGACCACCCCCCATCGCCAGCCTACACCCTCCCTGTGTGCGTGCTATGTTCCATCCACCTAACTGCGATGTCCCACACTACCATACAGTATAATAATCGAGCACTGTGCGGAATTTCACAACTTGTGCCTTTTAACAATCACAGAAAAGTGGCATAGTAGCGAGAGTAGGTGTGGCATAGTAATTTTTTTTTTTTTTTGAAATTTATAGTCGGGACCAAGCAAAAGTGGCATAATACTGAGAGTGGCATAGTAGCGAGATTTGACTGTATATACTAAGAGGACACGTGACTACTCACCACCCAATCTACCCGACTCTGACGCTATCGTTCTAATACTTTGCCGACTACTGCCTACTGCGCTATTCCCGTGACTACTTCATCTTACACCCCGAGCCCGGGCCTCGATCGCCTCCATAAGTCAGGGCGACCTGTCAAGTCGTACAAACGGACAGAAAGGTTTCCCTCCACTGTCCGCTTTCACTGAGCCCCGCCCACCTATGATTACCTACTCATGTTGTTCTGGCCTGTCACTAGGCTGGTTCATGACAATATCTTTTGTTACATTCGGCATTGACTTTCCTGTAGCTTCCTTGATAGGTTTCAAAGTTGTCACGAGATTGAATAGGTGTACTGGATAAACTGCGTATATTTTACAGGTCATTAGGGAAGGTTCATCACATCCAGAAATTTGTGACCTGTCGGTGTTGTGAACACTTCTCACCTCCCCCCATCTCCAAAACGAATGAAATTTAACAAATCCTCAAGAGCAAGGCATTACTATCAACACATGCATCAGGGCCAAACCTCAAGACAAATATGGATCAAAGACATCTAAGTTTTATTTTTTAAAAAACCAACTTAGTTTAACTTCTGCAAAGTTCAACATTTTTACAGTCAAGGACCGCAAACATGGACTGTGGACGATGGTGGGCAGCTCTCTTCACAGTCTAGTCATCACTGGACCTCAAGTTGTCCTGTTTCTGTCCTCGTTTCTGACTGAGCTCGTTGTTCCTCGTAAAGACCGGAAGAGAAACAGGAAGTGAAATCCGCTTGTCGACAGTAGCAACACGACTGGAAGTCTGTAGGTCGGCCGCCATTACTTTGACAATGACTTGGAGAGAGAGAAGGAGAGATTGATTAATTGATTTCTTTATTCAGTAGAACGCAAACCCTTTTTAGAGAAGGAAAGAAATAAACAGCAGATACGAATGGAAAACCAAGAACGTGAAATTAATTGCAAGATGAGAAATGTTAGAGAATAAACTGTGACTAGACTTTAGGTTTGAATGTAACAGTCTGTGTTTATAAAAGAAAACAAACGTGGAACACGATATTCACATCAGCAAACCAATTTAATACATGATGACTCACAAAGAGAATAGTAACATTTCAGTAACACCAGATAACAAATTATTTCACTATCTTGATGTGATATCTTAGAAGAAATGAAATGTCTAATTAGCAATACTGTACCAACGGTGCTTGCGGTTTGCGTGGGTGTGTGAGAGGGTATATAGAGGGTTGAGTGAGAGAGCGAGCGCTGATTGGAATAAATAAAACGAACTGTTTGCCGATTTAACAAGCTTATTTCTTCTCCTATTAAGCAATATTTTAGAAAGTATACACGATGAGTCAGGTTTGAATATTTCAAACACAATACACCAGGGTCTACCAACAGGCAAGTCATTTCGGTAAGAATTCCAGTCGCGAGGCAGACTTGGTTTAAAATTAAACGAGTTACCGGATGCGAGGTCATGCCAATCCCTTCCTGCCCAACGTCAGCCAATAGAAATTCTCTCTTGCCGCTGAGTCAGCCGAGATGTAGTCGGCATCACACAATAGAAAGTTTGCTGTCAGATGAGGTGGCGCTGTGTGTGACAGCATGACAGAGTGTTGTAGTATAACCCAAAGTACCAAAACTTTTCTTCAGAAATGTTCCTGTTCATGTTCACCGAGACCATTGACACCTGCTTGTACTTAGTGACACCGATGACAACTTTCAAGTACGTGTTTCGCTTCTCGTTTTTTCGTAATTATTGTGTAAAATACACCGCTTTCCTTTTTCCAGCATTTTTTTTTTCTTCACGCCTTCCTTATCTTAAGGCATGTTTGTGAATGTGGCATGACTACATTTTGCTTGGACCTTAACCAGAAGAATGTATCAGTGTTCTGTGAGGTTAAGAAAGAAGAGAGACACATACCAGAGAAAACGCCTGAATGACTTTCCCTGTGATGTCGGGGTCTGGTGCTGAGCAGTTGACGACAGACACTTCGTTGACCATTACGATGACGATGAGGTGAACTAAAAGGTGTCACGTGATTAGAAAGCACTTGTTTTCCTCATAATCAAAAAGTTAGTCGGAGTTGCCGTCTATCTCCACCACAGAACTGTTGGTCAAGTCACGTGACGTACACTGGAGAAAGAGGGTAGGTACACTGTATTTACTAGTGCTCATACTTGTGACACTGCTGGGAACTGTAAGTATGTTTGTTGTTGTGTATCTTTACGAAATCAGGTGTACAAGTTGTGTAGAGTAAATAAAAAAGCAAAGAGAACATTTTTGACCATCAAACAACTGGTCACCTTTCAAATTGTGTTCTGTCTCGATGATGTTGGTATTTACTTCCTACTGTCGACCTCAGACCGATGTTGTCTGTCATCTACCTGCTGCGTGACACGTTCAAGGGCGAGGTCACAGCTACGTCACTGAGGAAACAATTTAATTAAGCACCTGATAATTAAAGTGTTTCAAATATTTTATTTCCAACACTCACTACTTATTACTTGACCTTAAAGCTTTCCTGTTCGTGTTGATCTTATGGCTGTGTATTATACAATGTATGTTTGTATTTAATGACAGACTAGAAGTGTCATGTAATGTCTGATGTAATAGCAACATGGCAGATTCATAATACTTTTCTGAAGAAAATTAATAAAGAGGTTTTGTATTGTACTCTTCTCCATTCCTTCCCCCCTCATTTCTAGCGTCCCATGACGGAGGTGTGAAAGAGAAAGGAGTAGTTTGACCTTGCTTGTCAACTGTAGCAAGGACCACTGAGAGCCTGTCACATCACACGGTCCGACATGCGCATTCGTGCACAACGCACAACAAAAACTTTTTTTTTTTTGCATGTGTTTTCCCGCCAAACGCGATGTTAATGTATCTAAAAAAAAAACAACAAGATTTTTAAGCTTTCCACACGACGCACACATTATGTTCAACTAAGAGTCAAATGATCTTCATCTTAAGTCATCAAGGTATAAATCATTCATCGCGGCATCAGTTACTAAGACCACCAGTGTAAGTATCATGTAGGTAACAGGCCTAGGTAACAGGTTAGGGACAGACCTCTCCGTCCATCTATTTTTATCACTAAAAATTTAGATACTCTCACTTTCTGTGGTTTTTCCACACTTCGGCGGAGTATCTCACTTAGAATGAAGGTTCTACCGCTGGTTCAGATGTTGGTGCTCTCCTCACAAAACTTCTAGCAAGGAGTAGACGCGACTGTCCCCAGGTGCCGCTCCTGTATTACCTCCATGACACACGTGGGCTGCGGCACGTCCCAGCTGTGTCAGGGGCAGCACCTTGCACTCGTTTGTTCTTCCGCGCAGCACCTGCCCCCGTCCCCGTTGGTTTGTATGCAAACACACTTCTAACTAGACCCCATCCCGGCGTCCAGTGTCTCGCCATAGGTACAAATAGTTCTCCCGAATGTATAGATATGTTCCCAACATCCGGGTCTCCTCACATCTGCTACCCGTCGGCTGCCCGGGTCTGTATTGCGGTGACTCAGAGGACGATTACTGCCAGGAGGCTGGCGTATACCTGCTGCAGCAGTCTTAGTGCACTGGGACGGCATTGGTATTTTGAAAGGCAAGGGAATGTTATTAATATCTAAATGGCCCTGTAGGGGAAAAGATTCCCCATTATTGCTTAAAGTGTTCTCTACTTCATCATTTAGCGGTGTCCACCACTTAATAAGATTATGTTACATGACATACTAGTACTAACATATAATACAAATCCAATATATATGTGCTTTTTTGTAATCAAATTTCCAATGTTATTAAATAATAATGTTACTTGCTGATGTGTTAAAGTGTATCACACTGTTCAGTTGACAGGTGTGTTCCGAGAAGTGTTTACAGTGTCGCTTATAAAGTATACAAAAAACATCAAAATAGGCATGCGTAGCGCGAACTGACACATTGCGACTGTCGCTTGATGCAACGAGCATCACATCATAAGTTGATTGTTTGTACAAATGATGTAAAATGTTGGCTGACTGGTTATAAAACAGGTGCTGAGAGGTCTAATTATATAAGAAATATTTGGTACTGGTTACATGTATATCATAATGTTCATGTACTGGTTATATAAAAATAAATGTTATTTTCTCTTCCATGGGATATCCTCAGGTATTTTGTCAATGTCACTCAGACACAATCAGAAGATTACCATATGGCTGATCACTATTATGATAACGACGACGGCGACATCGACTTAAAGGAAACCCTCCGCATGTCAGCGTGTGTGCAGTAGTATGATGATGTGACGTACTTGTCAGCGTGTGTATGTTGGTCAACAGGTGACATGCAGGTGGTCATTACAGGGCAGTGAACACAATGAGTGTCACTCACCTCGTGGGGCGGGCTGCACGTCCTGTGGTCACAGTTGTTGTCTTCATCCTAACCCTCCATCTCTTGTCTAAGGCGCAGCATTTAGAAGGTTTGTTAATGTCGCGAAAGAATTAAATGATGATGAGGATGATGATGATGATGATGATGATGATGATGATGATGATGATGATGATGATGATGATGATGATGATGATGATGATGATGATGACTTCTTTTCATTAAACTTATTCATGTTTAAATTGCTTACCAAAATAGTTATGCTGTCAATATATAGAGAGAAAGTGAGTGGCTCACTAAAAATACGCCGCCTTAGTCTGTACCTTTAGGCGTGTGCTACATGTAGATATCCCTCACTATATATATATAGTGTGAGAGAGAGAGAGAGAGAGAGAGAGAGAGAGAGAGAGAGAGAGAGAGAGAGTAATGCATAGATGATTCAACTGTTAGTCGGAAAGATTGCAAAGAACAAAGTCAATGTGCATTTTATTAGTTTTGATAACATTTTAATTTATTGCAGACAAACATGTTTGTCTTTTCTAAACTAAATGTAAAAGCATTTAATGAATGCAATTTTAATGCTAAAACGTTCGTTGTATCTTTGATTCTATCCTTTAAACGTCAAATGATTCTTTTCTCAATTTTGGCGGCTAATATATGAAAAAATTCTTTAGATATAGGAGTAATAAAATATTTAAAACAAAGATTGCAAAGCAAAGCTTTCGACAGAATATTTCCCTTGTATTGTTAATCTTGTTAAGATCAAAAGATTAACAAGTACATAAACTATTTTTTTCTAAATTACGTAGATATTCATAAAGCATTTTTATTATCAAATAACTTGTAAATGCTAATTATGTCGTTGTTTAACTCTATAGACAGCAGTGTAACATGTGACATTCCTGCGGTGGAGCCATTGGCTAATACTTCTGTCACGTGTCACTTCCCTGTGAACGTCAGTCACAGTCAAAGGATCGTCGTCGTTTCTTTCTACGAAGGGAGGATTAGCAGAGGTATGTAGATAATAACTTTTACTCTTGCTGCCTTCTTTACATCATTATCATAATGTTCTCATTGCAAAGTAGGATGCCTTTGTTTCTTTTTTTAAAGAAACTAATTGTTATAACATTTTAAATAAATATTTTAAAGTGTCTACATCTCTTGAATCCAGAAGAAAGCAACATTTTGGACTGCTATTGGCTGTCGGGAATTATGGATTGTGACATCGCGTCAGGACACACGTTTAATAGAAAGATATCTAACGAACTCACACTGGAGATCCCACGAGTTTCTACAAAAGACATTGGACGATACGCCTGCAAACTTTCCAACACGAATCCCAAAGATATTAAACCATGTGAACTGAAGATAAAGCTAGGTAAGATGTGTTCACATGCTGATTATAAGCAATCATTGCTTTTGAACATGCTTTACATGGTGTGCAAACATGTTATGTAGCTCAAATGATCATGTTTTATATTTACATACAACATCTACACCCAGACACGAGCCGTGTATATGTATGTACATCCAAAGACATCCCGGTGGCTGGTCTGCAGTCGTGTTGTTATCTGTCATTAAGACCACGACCACAGGTAGACAGCACAAGTAGACAGCACACGTAGACAACACACACTAAAGTTTTTTTTTTTACGTCCTTGAACACTGTCGTGGTCCATGTTGAGGTTGACACAAAGTTGACACAAGTCAGTCCACTTGGGAAGGTTTCATTTAAGCTTTACGTTGTCATAACCGTAGCTGAAAGGGAGATAATGTGTTTCAGTGGGGAAAACGATGTGTGACGTCCCCTCAGTCCCACTCAGCTCACGAGCATCACTCACATGCTACTTCCCTGAAGACCTCAGCAAGACCAGAGCGAGCTTTAGCGTCCACCATGGCGCCAACTGTAGTGATCCAGGTACCGAAACCTGTAATAAACCTGTAATAAAAAAAATAATTCCATTAATTTTTTTATGAAGCTGACCTTCAGCTAATCAGAAATGGATTTAATGAACTGTTTATCTAAGCTGCCAATTTTCATTTCTGTCAAGTTAAACTAATTAAGCAGACAGCTCTAGACTTTTAAAGCCTTTCTTCTCCACCTGACAGGCAGTTATAAGCAGCAATTTGTCCTTGTGTCTCGCTATGAGGTGATATGTTTATTCTTTTACTTCTTTTTATTATTATTTCGAAACGCTATTGAGAGTGATTATATCTCTGCTATGTACGAATGGTAATCTAGCCTCCGGTAGGTTGTCTTATTCTGTGGTTTTGACCTTTTGACCCGCAGCATGTGCAGTTGTAACATGCGAGTGGGGAGACAATCTTGTCTGTAGCATACTACGCGGCTACCGGTTTGACCGAACTGTGACAAGTCATCTGACTGTAGGGATCCCTACCGCCCAGGAGGAACAAGAAGGATCCTACAGCTGTTACTTTACTAGCAGTACACCTGTCCGCTATGAACCCTGCTCTCTTACTCTTGTCACAGGTAAAGAGCACCAAAGACATTGATTGCAGTAGTTCACTAAATAATTCCACAAGTCATGTTCCCTTAAATTATATCTGAAATGAAAAATAAATTTAAAGCTTCTACTTACTCTTTTTCTTTCTTTACCCCTTCATCTTTTTAACCTTCCTGCTCCTCCCCATGCCTTGGTGTTGCTGTCATCGTAGTTGTTTAGTATTGTTGTTATGTGCATTCCGATTCTTTGTTGTACTTGCAGTGACCTCCTCCTGTAGTATTTCACGTGTGATGGAGACGGAACCTGCATCACTAACATGCACATTCAATGTTGATGTTAATGACACGAGAAACAACTTCTCACTGGTCCGATTTGGTGGCGGTGACAGTAAAGGTAAAGTTGACAGCAGCAGGTAGACATTTCTTTGTCATCTGTGAACCGCGTTTGACCTGCTCTCTTTGTCTTTGTCGAGCTCTCATACCAACTTGAAAGGAATGATCAAAATTGTAGCTAAAATTTTAAAAAAAGTTTCCTTAGTATGAATTATTTTATCCTTAAAATTTACAGCAAAAATACAGTTCTGAACACAGCCTTCTGATTGAATGGTAAATGCCATCGTCTCTGTAATAAATCACTCCTGTCATCAACCAAATGTATGTGGTCTTCTTCTCTGCTTGTGACTAAAAGATTAACTGTTTTAACATTTTTAGTTTGATTGTCATCATTTCCAATGATTAGATAATAGATGCTGAAGTGATGTGTGGTTGTGTGTTCGTATCAAACCGTAAGCACACAGAGCAGTTTCTTTATAAAACAATGAGTAATTAAACCAATCAGTTCTAGAAATAAAAAGATTGTAAGATATCATATGTTGCCGACGTCTCTGAATCGTTAAATACAAACTACAGAAAACACCTTCCTAGAACTTTGGTAGTCCCCCTGGTCCTTGTGACTTTTGCCATCAGTGATCAAACTGACTTGTAGACAAAAGACAGGCAATAACTGTCACAAACGCGTCTTGAGAATGTTGTAGAAAATACATTTAGGACAGTGTTACATAATACATGCGAGATAAAAGCAGTACAGCAAATATTTGATGTAAATGTTTGTCACGGACCAGTCCGTGTCATTGTGTTCTAACCCTTCATGACAGCTGGCTTGTTACACAGGGAGAATGAGTGCGAGAATGGGGCAGAAGCGTAGGAATAAAGAGTGAACTGTAGATGGCTAAAATCTCGCTCACAAATAACATAAAGGCGGGAAATGAGGTAGAAAACTCACTCAGGCCCAGCCACCAAAAAAGAAGGAGGCGCGGATTGTTGTGTGTGTAGAGTAGCGGGGATTGTTTAATATTTTTGAATACCTGAAAACTTTCTTCCGCACACGACGAGTCCGATGTTGCAAATCTCACTACTTTGTGTCCTCTCCCCTCTCACACTGGAATGTTCTGTGCAGTAAAGCCCTAATACCTCTTTAGATAATTTCAACCTGAGCTACAACCTGTTATATTCCCTTTATACAGAGCTATCCGACAGTAACCTAACCATTCAACCATAAAATGTTTCATGTCATACGTAGACAGCCATGGCACATACTTTCCCGTTTACGGAATAGTGACCATTATGCTGACAAATACCCGTGTTATCGTGGCTTCAACGAAGTAGGGTATATGAGTGACATATTTGTCTACAGGTGTCGACATTGTCACCTGCACCTGGCTAAAGGCTCAGCTGAAGTGCACCACAGCCCCGGGGTACGAGGTCAACAACACCGTCACAGATCGCCTCGTCATCAGAGTACCGCGAGCGTCACGTGACCACACCGGTACATACGCTTGTCACGTGAGTGGCTCTAAAGCCACCGGCTTCCAGCCCTGTGAATTTATCCTAAAGCGAGGTAGATATACGGGTACACTGTTCTTTATGTTATTGTTGTTTCGAACAACGCATGTTTACAGGATGGGCCTGATCGCAATCAAATTAAAAAGTAGCTTATGCTCTCATTACAGCCGTTCCCTGTGCCTTACTATTATTAGAGACTTTAATAAAGCGCGAATAACATTTTGTCGCTCAAAATGCACTATTTTGCAAAACCTTGTAGTTTTGATTGTAGAAATAGCTATTGTTACTCCTTCAAATACTGTAAAATTTCCGTAGAGAACTGCCTTATCAAATTATATATATTTTTTTATTTTTAGATGGCAAAACAAAGTGTGAAATTCCATCTGTAGAACTGATGTCACAAACGTCTTTGACATGTTATTTCCCAGAGGACATCAGCAAGACCAGATCGGACTTTACTGTCTATCATCACTCAATCCAAGGTTTTACAGGTAATGCAATTGTAAGACATAAATGTGTAATTTATTGTCTGAAATCTACAGGTTTGATCATAATTTTGTTTTAATTGAGCTTAGAGTTATCAAGCTCTTGTGCTTGTTATTCCATTTGTTGTTGTTGTTGTTGTTGAGGATGATTATGATGATGAACATTGATATTGGTTCTTGTAGACAAGCAAATGTTGTTATGGTTTTTATGTATGATTTCCAGTGTTAAAGGTGACTAAAACGTATTTGTTTGTTTGGGGTTTTTTTTTTACGGAACACATTCCTAATTTCCGTTTCTCTCGTTCCTCATGAGCAGATGCAGTATCGTCCTGTGAATGGAACAATGGAAAATTGAACTGTAGCACCAGTCGTGGCTACGAGGTTGATGGCAATGTAACAAATCACGTGACTCTTAGGGTCCACAACACCTCGAAGAATCACGAAGGACTGTACAGCTGTCAGATGACTGGTGTCGGATCTGTTGGTTACGAAAACTGCTCCTTTCAGCTTGTGCCATCGTCTTGTAATATTTCAAGTGTCAAAGAGACAAAAGCTGCAGAACTGATCTGTACATTCAGTGTTGATGTCAATGAGACGAAACAGAACTTCAAAGTGACTCACCTCGGTCATAATCGAAGAAAAAGTAATCTGTTATACACTATTTGTTGAAGTTGAGACTAGTGCTAAACACGCTTTTATTTGTACACTTTTCTCATGTTTACGAATGTAAACAGGTGCATTTGCAACCGATTGATTTTTATTCTCTATTTTTGCAGGTAAAAAAAAATATTTAAATATTCCTCGATTTCAACACAATATCCTCAGTTAACTATTGTCTATATTTTGAGAGATTATTCTGAGTACTTAAGTTCTTCCCTTCAGTCTAGAGATATACTAGATTTTTTTCTCGGGGGAAAAAACTAATTTTTAAATTTCAGAAAATAGTGTGTTGTACTGAAATAAGCCCAGCTGTCTTAATATGGTGCTATCATTCACCTCTGTCTACCTATGGTGCTATCGTTCACATTTCTGGCTCATACAGATGTTGGTGTCCTGATGTGCGTCTGGGTGGGAGACGGACTGGACTGCACCACATCCCCGACCTACGAGTTCAACAACACCGTCAGCAGGCAACTCGTCGTCAGAATACCGCGAGCGTCACGTGATCATAGCGGGACGTACGCTTGTTACGTGCTGGGCTCGAACCTCGACGGGTTTGAATCGTGTGAATTTATGGTCATGACAGGTAGACGCGCATTCAGCTTTACAACAGGTTTAATTGCAGTACTCACTGTTGTTTTACTCACCCGATTATACAATACAAACCATCAAACATCACCATCCAAAACCTCTCATTATTAGAGATTTCACATGAAACTGTATTTATTACAAGTTTCATCAGCTGATACAGATGTTGGTGTGATTTCACAGCTAAATCAGTCAAAATTTCCTAACCTCACACTGCGAATGATAAATGATGCAATATCTCTGTATTTATGGCCCAAGGGCCGAAGTTTCGTCGCGCCGGCATTTTCCGCGTCGCTAAACCTCTGACCTCCCGAGAGCGGCCGGTCGCCCTGTCACCCGTTTCACCACAGCGATGCTCTTGGGCCGTCGACATTTGCATACGCGGCCTTGACACTCTGCCGATGTGGAAAACCTAGGAAAATCCACGCGTGCACATGCACAAACCATCTTGTAATAAAATACAGTGCACGCACAGGTTTTTTCCCAAGAATAGGAGGACATTTGTTTCCATCTCTTCTTGTCGCGCTGTCAAGGAAAAGCCGATTAGGTACCTTTTGTGTTTGGTATGTAAAGCACTATGTTCTGTTTAAATACGTATGTTATGTCTCCATGATTTTCAGTTTTTTTTGGTAAATAATATTTTACAAGGCAGCAAGATCAATGTCGATGACAGTGACTAACAAGCATCTTAATTTACAAGTAATAAAGTGTTTGTGAGAAACACTCGTAAATACAGCGGTACAAAGTCCTTAGTATGTAGATAAAATGACAACGTTGGTACTGCATACCTTTGGTTCAATGTACGGTTACAATTTAGCTGAAATAGGCCACACATTTCTATTTTTATGTCATTCTCAGCAATAGAAGGGAAAACGACACAGAAAACATACCAACATATAAGAAGCTGAGGAAGGCGAACTGGACAAACAAGGAAATCTGGATGTTCTTAGAAGAGGTTTGTAAAAAAACAGTTGTTTGCGCTGAGTTTTTTAAACTATCAAGTGGAGAGACTTTCGAAGACACATCCTTTAATTTGATTTGTTTACATTTAATTAATGTGTTACTTTCTTGTCGTCATTTTCGCTATCTTCTCTTTTTACATATCTCGACTGTGCTTTTTTATATTTTTTTTTGGAAAAAGTGTATTTAATGAGTTAGTTGACAAATAAAATAACTTATAGAATAAAGAGCGCAATATTGCAGCGATTTGCGGATAAACTTGCCGCGTCTACCGGCGTAGAGCATCGCAGTCTTGTAAGTGTGAGTATGGCGAGGCAGAAGGCGGCGCATAGCGTCGAAGTGGCGGCGATTAACATCATCTCGGAGGACTGCAGCCCGACCGGTCAGGGAAAGTGATTGTCCCCGTCGTCCGCAACAGGATGACAGGGAAATAAAGTGTAGCTGGCCTGACTGGAAAGTGTCCGACGGCGGAGGTTGTCATTCATGGCAGTTGAGTGATGGCGTTGCTCGACACCGGCAGTGAGGTAACGACGGTCACTGACGAGTGGGCACGAGGGCACATACAGGACTTACTGCTAAAACATCTCCCTATCTCCTCGCGAGGGACCGGCGGAGCAGAGGTACCATACTCAGGAGTGGCGGTGGTGGACATGTTTTCGGCCAGTGTCTGAGGACGTTCCTATCCTTGTGGTCAAGGACCTGGTCGATGTGGGCACAAGTGAGCGCAGGAGGCGCGTGTCGCTTCTACTAGGGAAGAAGGTCCTTGATCGGATAATGGACTCTACCGCAGATGTGGCGCAGGCAGTACAGGCAGCAGTGCGTGAAGCTCATCTTGAGACGACAGTGTCAACAAAATTAATTGACAAATGGGTTTTGGAGTTTCAAATTTACAGGTTAGATTTATATCACATATATCTACTGATAACTGACAACAACGCGAAACGTTCAGGTTGGTGTTTAACAAAGATATGATACAGCAATTCTGTTTAGGATAAGAGCTTTCTGAATGTTAGATACTTTACAAAGCTGTTTTTTTTTCAAATAGGTTAAAATGTTTGTGATTTCTCTGCTTACATAGGTTCTGTGGTCCGGCGACAACAGTGAGTGTGCCATGCACATGTCCTCCACGTGTGAGTGTCAAGACCCTGGGTCAGGCCGTGTGGTGGACAGGAGAGTGCTATACTGCTGTAATCACACTCTTCCCGGAGCAAGTTCACCTGCTACACATGGCGCCTCCCACACTCTTTGTCACCGGACCGCCCGGTACAGGTAAAACTGTGGTGCTGCTGCTGATGGCCATACAGTGGCTGCGGTGTGGTCACCACGTCTACGTTGTCAGTACGTGGTGGGGGAGTCGTGCAGCGAGCAGAATGTTGTATCACCTGTTGCTGCAGACAGTAAAGACACAACAGTCAGCAGGTGTGTCACCCGGTCAGCCTCACCTCCTGCTGTATTATCTTGATGTCTTTGAAGACGTGGAGAAGGCCGTCAACGACTTGTCACAGGCGGCGAACGGAGGTTCGTTGTACGTCATCGCTGATGAAGTAGGGAGCTATTACAGGTGAGTTGTACAGCGTCTGATGTGATGACAGACACACAGGTAGATGCTGTCTGCATTTACTGGATTAAAACTATTTGGTGCTTAACAGGTGATGTTTTGTCACGACCGGCAGTCGGACTGCGCGTTCTTTCAAATAAAACAAACACGAGATCACTTTAGTTTAGGACGTCCAAATGATTATTATCCTGAAAAACTTCAAACATAATTAACTATACAAGAAACTTCCAAAATGAGTACAGTGGAACCTCGGTTAACGAACTTAATCCGTTCTGGAAAACTGTTCGTTATCCGAAATGTTCGTTATCCGAAACAATTTTTTCCATAAGAAATAAAGGAAATAGATTTAATTGGTTCCCAGCCCCTGTTGACTCGCTAATATTTGAAAGTTACAGGCTATATAGGTATTTGTTTTAATGAGAACAGTTATAATGCAATATAAATGGAGTTAAATAAACATAAAAACATTAACGAAAGCATTTAAACATCAGAAAACTTGCGTTTTGACGGCGTGGGTGGAAGCAGGTGTGGGGAGGAATGGGTGGAATTACTGATTCCCCCTCCATGAGCACACGTGACATTATAAAATCGGGGGAGACTTCCCTTTTCTTTAGCTTTGAGGTTAAAGGAAAAATCTTGTCCAGTGTCTGTTCCTTCTGCCTTTTTTGTTACACTCTTGGATAGTACAACATCACATATCCGACAGACGCATGCCACCTTCATACTTTGAAATCATTTCCTTTTTCAATTCATTTGTTGGTCGCTTCCTTGTCATTACCTCACTGCTATTAATTGCTCTTAATCTTATTTGGAGCCATGATTGAGGATTATCTTACTAAAATAAAGCACAACAATCACTAAATAAGAAGGATGCGCACAGATAAGGAACGACCGATCGTAACTGTGTCTCGAGCGCGAATGATGACATGCTGGTCGGTCACGTGTGGTTCACGTGGCTGTTCGTTATCCGAAATTTTGTTCGCTATCCGAGACAAACTTTTAACGAAATTTTTGTTCGTTAACCGAAATATTCGCTATCCGAGGCGTTCGCTAACCGAGGTTCCACTGTAGGTGAATTCACACTCTTCCACTCATACACAACGAAATCAAGAATGAAGGGTTTCTCTGAGCGCGGTCGGCCAAGGTCGCTGACGTCACTGGGACGTTTAGGAAAAAAAATCAGCTGCCCGCCTATTGTCGTCGGCTCGGGTTGTTCTGCTCTGGAACTTCTCGTCATCTCGGCGATGTCCACCGCTCCCAGTAGCAGATTCCGCGAGGAACCTTCAGCAGCAGTTCTACTGAAGTTGCAGCCCAAAACACAGCAGCAGCGGCTCCACAGCAACAACTGCAACAGCGAGTCCGTGAAACACATTCACTGCAATCCACAAGTAACAGCCGCCGCTGTATCGATAAGTCTCTCGATTCCTTAATGGCTCTCCCAACTGCCCTACCGTCCGGCTTATATATCATCCGAAACTCACGTGGTGCTTACGACCTCTACCTCCGTCCCTCAATTACGCAGTTGTGGTGTCCATGGCAGAGGGGCAACACACACACACAGGGCTGGCTACGCCACCCCGCTCCCCCCTCCACTTCCTTCCACCAAACTCAGGCGGATCATGTAAAAAACTAAGGAGGCACGGACTGGTCTGTGACATGTTTCCTCAACAGTTGTGATGGAGGTGTTGTGTTGTCAACAAAGATTTGTTTTGAAGCATCGGCTGTTACACAGATTGTGTGGCAACACGTGTCATTATTGTGACATCACTTATTTGATGACATCATTGGTAACAATATTACACATGATACACAAACAGAATCACACAGTACACAGTGTAACGCGTGTTGCTACATACTATGTTACAGAATGGAGAACTTCCAGAAGTTGTGTGACGAGCTGCTGACACAAGTTCCTCGTCTCCATCTGTGGGCGGCAAGTTGTTTCCATGGAGACGCACCCGCCGGCTGCAGGCCTGACGAGACGGGGGGACAGGGAGGTCTGGTGTACCCGGGCCCGCGGCTGTCAAGGGGGCCCGGCCTTGGTCAGTGGACTTTTTGTTCTTCTTCTTATTGAGATTCGAATTGTAAACATACATTATATACTGGGAAAATAATTTACGATTACAAGTACAAGGGGCCCGGAGAGGTCGTCTGTCCCGGGGCCCGGGCTTGCTCTCGGCGGCCCTGGCCGGCTGGCAAGTGGAATGGTTAACCAGACCGCTCCGCTCTCCACCGGCAATCGTCAGGGAAGTCGAGCAGGACGAGAGGATCACTACACACCGTGATGTAAGGCCGTATAGTAAGCGAGGTGTGTCCGACCACACAGACGGCCCGCCAGTCACACGACTGTATCACCGAGGTCAGGGTCACTCAGGTCGCTTGCCAGGTGACTGTGTCACGTGCGGTCTTGAGGTGGCCAGCTTCCTACACAGTCTCCGTGTTGATGTTACAGGTAGGTGTGGGTATTGTGTAGTGTAACGTTGTTTACAGTTAAATACTTACCTGTGTGATAAATAACAAACAGGTGAGAAACAGTCTTGTAAATAAGACAGTGTGTTAGTGACGTGTGTCTCTCAGTTTACGTGATGACGTCACGATGTTATTGTTTATATCCATATTGACAGAGATCAGCACAACAACATCTACAACACTGACCTCTACCAGCGGCGGCAAAACACCCTGTCTACAGTTGAGAGACGTGCTGTTGTTGAACTGTGAAAAGTCGGGTATGGTGACAGGACTGAAAGAAGCGGGTATCCCAGTGCGGGTGATGAAGGATGGTGACATCGAGGACGTGGCCACGGCCCGCAGTGACGTGGTATGGGTGACGGATGGACATCGTGTTCGTGGTCTGGAGAGAAAAGTCGTCGTGTGTGTGGAGGACCCTGATTATGATTTATTTAGATCTCAGGTGTTACCACACTACATTACCTCTCCCCGACTTGACAACATGTCCCGCTGTACGTCACAACTTGTGATTGTCTCCCCTGACGACAAGCCGCTTGAAGGTGACTGACACTGACACTGACACTGACACACCTGTCACCTGCTGTAGTCGTGTGTCAGTCTCTTACATCAACAATTGTCTTTTAGTGTTTGTCCTCTTCTACTCTCAGTCTATCTTTACGTCATCACCTTATGATGTCATAGACATGACGTCATTACAGATTTTTACATCACGTGGTCCTTGTCTATGTTTACATAACAACAAGTATCAACAAGTTTCTCTGTTTCAGAGGGGTGTGTGTGTGTGAATATGTCAGTCTACCAGTGTGATATGTGTCAATGTGTCAGTCTACCAGTGTGATATGTGTCAATGTGTCAGTCTACCAGTGTGATATCTGTGTCAGTGTGTCAGTCTACCAGTGTCATATCTGTGTCAGTGTGTCAGTCTACCAGTGTGATATGTGTCAATGTGTCAGTCTACCAGTGTGATATGTGTCAATGTGTCAGTCTACCAGTGTGATATATGTGTCAGTGTGTCAGTCTACCAGTGTCATATCTGTGTCAGTGTGTCAGTCTACCAGTGTCATATCTGTGTCAGTGTGTCAGTCTACCAGTGTCATATCTGTGTCAATGTGTCAGTCTACCAGTGTGATATCTGTGTCAATGTGTCTCTATGTTGTACATGTGCTGTCAAAGGGCCTCAGGAGAATGTAATGTCAGTGCCAAGCTCTAAAGTGTTTAGTCTGATATTGTTTACTGCCAGTAGTAAACAAAGGGGACAGAACTCTGAGACTAACTACAGACACGAGTGGTCCATCAAAACCCACTTCACTGAGTTAAGAGATTCATTTTTGGAAACACAACACACACTATACCCTGACCGTGACATGTCATGACACGAAGTCTCACAATCAGCCATTGCTGACGTCATGTTAGCCCTCAGTGACGTCATGGGGATGGAGGATGAAGGTGATGATGATGATGATGATGATGATGATGATGATGATGATGATGATGATGATGATGATGATGATGATGATGATGATGATGATGATGTCGATTTGTAATGCGCAGGTATCCATTCAGAAGAATGCTCATTGCGCAGAAAAAACAAAAGAAGAAAAAGTAAAGCGAACAAATATGTAAAACACCAGGAAAGTAAAAAATATTGACAGAAGTGTTTCTTGGTAGTTTAAGACTGGTTTGAAAGAAACAGATGGGTTTTCAGTCTTTTGCGAAACGTGGTTGATGAGGTGATGGTAAAGAGTGACGATGGCAGTGGACAGCGACTGTCGTCTGTCAGGAAAGCGATGATGAGGGCGAAGATAAAGCGCGTGTGTACCTGTGTGTGTCGATGATCTGTTTGACTAAAGAAAACCTTTTCGCGATCTGTTTTGATGGAGTCAACACATGTGTAACTTGGGACTAGACATGTCACTTGTGTGCTGGACTGCAGCTGTCCTGTGTCTTGGGGTCACGTGACTAGAGCGGTGACCTGCGCTGTGTGCTGCTTGTTCTTGTCTTGTATCTTTTTTGTTTTCTTTTCATAAAAGTCAAAAAAAAGATTTTAAAAATTTTGAGGGCAGCAATAGCGAACGTGCGCTGATCATATCCCAGAAAACTACAGAATCCCAAGGAATAGAGGGGCGACAGTGAGAGAAGGCAGCCAATAAAATGTAAAAACAAAGTAGACCTCATCCAGCAAACAATGTCACGTGTTTGTATTCGACAGTTCACATCACAAGAAGTGAGATGACAGACCGAGTACTAAACCTAAAGAAAGAGGCGATGCTACCGATGAAGATAACATCGCTCACTCAGGAAGCAGACAACAGAAGGTCATCGCTAACGAGCAGTGGTTTTCATCTACAAAGAAAAGCTGACAACAACGATGTCAAAAGACCGGTAGTCAACCTTTAACTAATAGTAAAATACTAAAGCGATAACCACACAAATAACAAACAACTTACCCAGGCTGCCTTACAACGATCAGAAGGAAGAGAGTTGTGGAGGTCAGTGAGACACACCTGTCGGCTACCTGGTGATAAAACATGGCGACCTTCACACTCCTGTGTATGACATCTTTGGTATGTAAGTATTCCCGAGCATGCACTACACCCCGTAGGGTATATGTGACCACTAGCTGTATGCTTAGTAGCTGACTTGTCTGACATGACTTTTGTCAGTCTTTAGAAACAATGGTCCACACTACTCCACACTTTTCCATACTGGCCCACACTGGTGTCGCACTGGTGCCCAATGCTGAAACAACTGCAAGTGTCAGTGAAGGAAACACAAAATCAAGTTCACTCCTTAACAGAGGCGAACGGTGCAACAAACATCACAGATGAGTAGGAGACAACAAACATCACAGATGACTAGGAGTACCTCCATTAAAACTCATAACCACAAAGTTTATAAACGTCTCTTGCTGTCTCGCTCTTACATAAACATTTAAATAAACACGACACACACCTCTCACGTACACTGTAACGTTTTACGAAAGAGTGTGTAGAATGCGTCTGCGAGCGCGTGTAAACATCTGCATGTAAACCACGCTCGCCGCACTCTTTCACCTTTTTCAACAAAAAGGTCCGGCCAACGATTAACACATTTAATGTTTATGAAATTAATTAACGATGAGATGAGGATGGAACAAAATAAAAGAACGCTACTCCCCTAGCGTCAACTTCCTCCTAACGTTTCTCAGGCGGGCTGGTGAGATGTCTGACTGGACCAGCAGGTTATGTCCCATGAATTACTTCACGCAGTTCGTGAAGCTAAGGAGATTAAAGCCGTATCGGCGAAGATATTATATTCCGAGTGAATTAATTACTACACCACAACTCGGAATACACAAGATAATACTCCACTGGAAACAACGTTGTATATCCGTTGCAGGCAGTTGACCACACACTGATCACTCTCCACGGAGCTCTGTACTCTCCAACTGCTTGGTCCCGACTGTCTCGAGAAACGTTAGATCTCCTAAGTTAACTCGTTCTTTTCATCTTCCTGACCAATCAGGCACCCTTAGCGACCAGGTAACTAGGACGACCACCTAACAGTCTTAGTTGGAGACTGTGTCAACCAATCATGAGTACTCCATGGCTCTCCATTGCCTACCGTCGCCCTAGTTACACTGTGCTAAGCTCATTTACGTCATTCCATCTATGACGTAAAAAGAATTAGAACTGACGCAGCCTCCGCGCGACTTCCCCCCCCTCCCCCCCTGACATCAAGGAGAATTAAAAATAAAAATGAATCTAACTAGATTCGCCTGAATCGCGAATCGTTACCGTATACGTCCTCATCTTCCTCTTTCTCGCCGTCCTCGTCCTCTTCATCATGGTTGTACTGAAACTGAAAGGCCTGCAGTGCAAGGATGTGTAAGGAAACGGGACGAAAGAAAGACAGAAAGAACGTGTGTGTGTGTGTGCGCGTATGTTCGTGTTGTCGTGTTGTAGAACTCAATGTATAACAACTAATTGATCAGCGTGCTTTCTCGATATAAATCTTCAGTGCATTCAGTTTTCTCAGTTCTTTTGAGTCAGGAAATGAAGGAGCTGATGCTAAAGGAGTAATATTTCCATAAAAGAACACTTTGATTACAGGATACCTTACAAATGTGTTAAAATGAACATTTCTATGAAATAACACTTTGATTACAGGATACCTTATAAATGTGTTAAAAGGAATATTTCTATCAAAGAACACTTTGATTACAGGATACCTTACAAATGTGTTAAAAGGAATATTTCTATAAAAGAACACTTTGATTACAGGATACCTTACAAATGTGTTAAAAGGAAAGCCTCAAAGTCCTCAACGGAGGTAAGAGTAGCAAAGGTTGTGCTCACCTTGTCACCACAAGAAACTATTCAACTCCTTAAAACAGGTGAGTCAGACATGCCACCCTGGAGATTTATAGGAGGAGCATGCAGGCAGAAATAAGTACATGTATATAGGTAGTCAACAAATACATTGTAAACAGCATATCATATTAAAATGAGAGACCTGCTGTATGAGATTTAAGAAATAAATAAATTAATCTGCCAGAATTACTAGAAACAGTCTGTGAAAATCTAGTTACATGATCCCTTTCGGCCAATATATCTATACATATAGTTAATCTTAAATTGAAACTTGTTATTCATTATTCGACTATCATATCAGATGGTATGGGTAGTAGTATGTTAGGAGCAAAGTTTAATATTTACAAGTTTTGACGCCTGTTTGAAATATACAGCAAGCAAAAGATATTGTATCCGTTATAATAATTGGTTTCAAATAAAGAAAAAAAAATAGAAAAAATACTTCTCTGTTATTTACATATTGAGAACCTGACAAATAAGAACTGCATGGTGTCTGTATTTCCTAAATTTTGCAGTATGTGTGCATCTGATTCCTTTTATCATGTGCGACTTTAATTTTGTTTTGATGTTACGTTATATATATATATATATATTGCATTATTGTTGTTGTATCAAAAATAAATTACAAGAAGCATAATAATTAAATAAGTATACTTTATAAAAATAAATATTGTCTGCTTTTTCTCCATGAATTCCTTTTATACTGAAAAACAGTCGTGTGAATACGGGTTGTTACATAAATCTGCTCTCAGTTCTGATATGTCACTGACTCAGCCCTCCCACAACTGACAATTAGCAGGATAAAAAATTTTTTAAAGAAGAATCACCTTAATATTTGCAATTATTTACAAGTGGTTGACATTTCTTGAACCAGGACACAAGTTGAAGTGGGTGGGTGTTATACACGATTATCTTAAATAAAACATCAAAGTAGTCTTTGCATGTCCACTATCTCTAGTCAGAGCCAACGTCCACCTTCTGTTTGAAAACAACTGTCAAAACTTGGGGAGCAGTCGTTAATCAGGTGATGAGTAAGTGAGTAGGCTGATGCTCACTTCAAAAAATTGTAAATATTATTCAAAAAGAAATACGGTTTACATATTTATTTTAAAGTATTTATTAACATAAATTTTCTTTGCCTATAGGAAGCCACTTTTCTGTAGATTCTCTCAAGCAGTCTACAGGGGTAGAAGTATTCTATGATGACAGACCGCGCAGGAAAGTGAGAAAAAACATTTCAATCCGTGGCACGCTACCCCAGGTCAGACGCTCCCTCCAGATCATCGACGAGGTTAGTAAACTAAACAGTTATTACAAGATGGACTTTCAACAATTAAAATAATGATAACAACCTTCACAGCTTATATATAAAGGTATAAAAATATAAAATGATAGAGAAGAGCATTTCTAGGAATTATTTTAAAGACTAACTCGTTAAGTAGAGGAGTATGGAGTAACCTATGGATACTACATACAGACAGCACCAAGACTTCCCAGAAATAATATTTCTTTATGGAGTTGTACAGTGGCTACAAACTCTCATTGATTGTGGATTCTGTTCGTGGTCAGACCTTGGACAACACTTCTGCAGACGTGTTAAACCAAGAGAAGTGTTCCCTACCGCAGACATCTTTAACATCTCAAGCAATTTGTGTGAGTTCTTATTGCATTTAGGTTTGTTGTTCACATTAGATGGCAGATTATGTCGTTTATTACTAAAAATCTTTTAATAAAAAAAAAAAGTTACTGCCTTATTAATGCTGTTTCTGGATGTTACTAACACAGACTCAAGTGGAGACAGACTGAATTCAATGGGTGGAGGCCGCTTTCCCTCATCTTGACTCTGGTGGCTACTTCCTGCCTCCTGTCTACCCCAACAGCGTGCGGATGACCAGACAAGGTTTCTGGACAAGACATTCTAATCCTTCAGTCAAGATTTCAACAGTCAGACTGCTTAGCCAGTCTGAGAGGATTTCATCAGATGCCAGCTTTACTGCTTCCTCTCCTTTAGGAAAGTGAACAATGTCATCAGTGAGTGTGTAGTTGTAGATGTCAAACATAAATTTATATTTTTCTGCCAGTACTTGTGGCCTTTGACGTACCAGCGATCTGAAGCAAGATGGGTAGATTGTCGCTACCCTCAAGCTGTCTTGAATAGGCTATGGTGACTCAGTGTTGATGCTTCAGGTAGGTGTGTCGTTTGGCCTGTTGACAAACAATTTAGCATGAACCACTGTTACAGACACATCTACTGGTGCTTTTTAAACGAGATCAACAATAACAGAATGCGAATTTGAATGCACAGTTAATATTAAGCATTCTTCAAAACTTAAAATAATCTAATTTACAGAAATATAAATATGTATCAAGAAACATAAAAGTATCATTTTCCATCATAAAGCAAAATCGTAGTACTTTTATGTAATGTTCATTGTGAGGTCTCCGTCAGCTTCACAACTCCAGCATCAATACAGACAACCGCCTTTATTCCGGTTGCCCACCTTCTGGAAACAAAGCAACAAGCAAACTAAAAGATAGAAAGCAGATTTTCAAGTAAATTGATTTGATTGCAGTTTGCTAATAAGTCCGGTGAGAACTTTACAAATTAAGTTTTGTCAGGGATTAACATCATAAAAGGAAATCTGCTTTTGTCAGGGAGAGACCAGAATTGAATGGCTAACGGCTGAGCTTCCTAGAGATACCTGATGTCAGTCATGTCAGACTTACCTGTACTGCACGAAAAGCCTGCTGTGACAGCTCCACATCAAACCTTTGTGAAGAAGCTGCAGGGAGGCAATCAGTTTGAAGTGGACACTGCCATGTGCAGACCTTACATCTAAGTAATGACAAGTTGCGCTGATGTGACAGTAGAAATGAAACTGCTCAGGAAAAGATAAAAGTGGAGCAGACACAGAAATCCACTTAGGAAAGTAGCAAATATCATAACAGATGAACTGATGAACATCAGACACAAAACTTCACGCAGATCAACGAGCAAATATGAAAAGTGAGGGACAGTACTCACCTCAAGCCAGTAAGGCGAAGGGACATAACTCTCTACCCTATCTATCATTCCCAAAGTCTGACAGATAGACTGATTACTGTCATCAGATTTGGTTTTAGTGATGTTTGTAAATTAACATTTACACCCAAAGTGCGTGTGAGAGAGAGAGAGATTGTGAGTATGTATACATTTATCTACTCTTGTATACTGCTTTACGTTTCGTTCTTGTATAGGTCTAGACCTAGTTATCAGTTAGTGTCAGTCTACACATTGACTTGAATGTAAGCAGAGAATCTTCTGGCAACTCTTACGACTGTGACTGTCATCAGCGACTGCACAACATCAAAGTCTCCACCCAACAGCCGCCACCTGTGTGGTCTTGTGCATTTATCCTATCACCAACTTATTTTTATGTTTTCCTTATTATTTTATCTCATTATTATGTCACAATTTTATTGTTTAGTTGCAAGCGGCTTTTTTTTTCTTGTTACTTTGTTTTACTTTTCTGTCCACGATGTCCTTTGGGGTGTGTTTGATGTCGCTAATTACCTGCTTCTTCGTCTAATGATAGTCACATATTTGCCACTGTGTTGATACTAAGCATCATAATGTCTCTGCCATTTATATAAAGCCTTAAATAACCGAAAATCAGCAATAAAGGAGGCAGTCCACCCTACTTCATGGACACCTGTATGTGATACACTGCATGATCACGTGAACACGTAATAATACTGTCATTAAACAGGACACATGTATATTTAATGCAAAAGGTAAGTATGTAAAATAAGTATTCATCTCGATCTAAGGCAACCAGTACCGAGGAGCCTTTGAAGCAAACTGTGAGTAAAGTTTGTAAGAGTCTCTCTACCCAAGATCGGCGCACAGATGGGCTCCAAGTCGGGTGAGTCAAGATGTCATCCATTACAAACACTGATTACTCCACTCGTATCATTCTCAGGTCATTGGCAAGATAAGAAACACAAAGTTACTAACTAACAATAACTTTTTACTATCAATGTTGTGGATGTTGGTTGTGGTCTCATCCTGACATCCTGCTTCCGCTTGTTGTTGTGACTGTTGTTTTCTCTGCCACTGTTCCCTGCATGACTGACACAACTTTGACTGTGATAGTTAACTTTCATGTCACTTTAAACATGCCGATGTTTGTTGACTGTTTCTCTCAGATTTTCTCTTCATTGTTATTTATGTAATTAAACTTCTTAAAGCTAATTACAAGGATTTGTGTCAAGTCTGTCCTGCCTGCTCGTAATGTTGGAAATAAAATCCTGTCTGCGTTCCATTTATTCCTCAGTTGGCTTGCTAAATTGAAGATATGAAAAGATGTTGTTGGATGAACATGTAACCACTCGCTGTCGACAGAAATAATAAAAATAATACGCAGACATAATAATAACACAGACACGGACTTATGCAGGATAACAAGGACAGTGCACATAAAAAAACAAACTTGAAATAGTTTTGTGTCTGATAAAATCATCCATCGTTGACTAGAATAAACAAGATAGTGAAGCTGAACGAATAGAGATGACTGCACCAGATGACCTTCTCTCCGGCAAATGGTGAGATAAAAGAGGTTGACAGTCGATGGGACACCAGAGGGCCGTAGAAGGAGATCATTGTCCCTCTACACAGTCAAGACAGTCAAATAATAAACAGTCAACACTGGTGTGAACAGAACTGACATTGCTCAAGCGACGGTAGATGTTGACATGTGTTGTAGGGTTGCTTTGTCCCGCATTATAAAGACAGATTCTTCCTGCCTTAATTTTTAGAATAAAATAATTTTTCTCCTTGTAATGCTTTGCTCAATTGTAACATAAGCGTCATGACAAAACTAAGATGCTACTAAGTGAAAAAATATGCAAATGCCGAAGAAGACGGAAATAAACTGAACAACACACACACACACACACACACACACACACAGACACACACACACACACATTTATTTTATCTTTGTTTGTGCAAATGGTCAATAAAAATGAGTTTTTCACTTTGACGACATAACTTCAATTTAAAGTCTACAATAAAAATGACATATTTGCAACATTTTTATGATTTTCATAATTGTATTGCTATTATTATGATGTGAGCACATCTAATAAATACACTTACATCAAAACAATGTCTACATATTGTGTGATTCTTTAGTGCAACAACAATTATTTTACCCCATTGCTTTAGTTTTTGTCACCATGATGGATGCTGTTTCTAAGGACATGTATTCTTGCTTTGTTCCCAAGCGAGATATGAGAGACTGTGTAGCTTTGTGTATCATTTGCTAAGCATGAACCCCAGGACCCTGAGTGATTCTTTGTTATCAACACCGGGACATCAAACACGTGATTTTGCTAAACACTTCACTCAAACATTCATCGAGAGAAGGTGCACTCTCTTTCAGAAAATAATATTATTGTTATTGTCTTGTTACACTTTGTTCCATTGCCAACAAGCTGTGTACAGATGAGTTCAACCACCGTGAAAGGCGGCAATAAAGTTTCCACCTTGATGTACTGACCTATGTTTTGTCTCGGGAATGTTCTGGAGGAGATGACCTTTGGATGAGATGTGTGTCTGCAGTAATACATTTAGTCAGTAAGAACATAGAGTCACATGTTAATGATAAGTCCAACAGCTAAGTCTGTCCACATTTTCTCCCAGAGTTTCACTTCCCTGACATGAAAATGATTTAAGACAGAGCAAATCTGCTTAAAATAAGTTTTATCTCCACTAGCAATCAGGTCAAGGTGGTTTCCTTAAAGCCCACAACCTTCACCAAGCATCGTTGAAAGATAAAAAACCTGATCCCAGTCTCTGTTGTCTTCTGGGATGACAGAAGCCTAAATCTGGTTTAAAAATATTGTCAGCAAATGGTGCTCCGACACTTGTGTTGGTTGACTGACAATCTCATTTGTGTCCGTGTTCCTGAAGTTTCTATCTTCCTTTATTTGAGTCCATCGACAGACATCAAAGCTCTGTAAATACGTATGTTTGATTTTAATGGTTTTAGTGGATTCTGTCAACATGAAATAAATTAGTTATACCAAGTGAATATCTTTTTGAACAACTGTTTAATTGCGAAAGAAACAAACACTCGTCAAATTCCTGGATTTTATATATAGTCTAATATTTATATTAAATGATATCCTACCACCGTGCGTAATGCTAATATTATATGAAAGGACATTAACAACATAATTATCTCCACCTTTTGCAAAAAATACAGCGATGCACATGTGTAATATTTGTACAAAGAAGTATAACTAAAACTTAAAATACATCTACCAGCCCTCATTTTTTGACAGCAATGTCTGACACATTATAAACTGACAGTTTTATACAAAGCTCAATGTAACTCTAGTGGACAAGCCATCACACTGTTGCCTGTCCATGTCGTGTTCTGAGAAGAAAGAAGAAATGAAAGTAAACCTGAGAATCAAAGAAGTCGAAGAATAATTAAAGAAATTCCAACAGAAAACCAGGAAACAGAATGTCACAAGTACGAGTGGCGAGACCAGTAGTTCATCATTGATGAACAAATAGAGACGATTGACAATAAAGTTACAGCTGTAACACACACACACACACACACACACACACACACACACACACACACATTGCTGTCAGAAATATATTTTTCCTGTTGTGCTTTTCTCTCTCAGTGACCCTGTGTATCCTACAGACGGCCATTGTACAAATTCAATAGAAGGAAGTTGAGAGGACAACCGTGAAGTCTACTAATTGTATCTTATCTCTGAATGCTGCTTGTGTGTCTCTCCTAAGAAAACACTGTTCATTGTTTGGACAGGAACAAGCTCTGTCCGCTATCACGGCCATTAAGACAAGTCACTTTTGTACTAATTCAAATAATTAAAGATGGCATCTGGCTCTGGCCTTTGATTTCACTTGTTTTCTTCTCTAACATGGCAAGTATTGATGGCTTTACTGATTTATGTCTGTAATGATTAGTTGACTTATTAATCCATTTATTTTGTGATAATTTTTATACACTACTGTTTGTCATGGCAGTGTAACTAAAATAATAATACGAGGACTGACTTAGGAAATGAGTGCTACCCATTATGGCGGACAGGTCGCCTCACACCATTCTGTAAATAATGGAAAGATAAAGTTTAATACATTGCAACATACTTATCTTCTTGCTATTGATTTTGTTGTTGTTGCTGCTGTTGTTGCTGTTGTTGTTGACGATTATGATGATAATGTTGTGTTAATGTGATCACATGAAAAGTAAAATCCAAGGAGACAGAAATTAATCAAGTCTGAGACTTGTAAATGATAATGACAGGATGTCACCCAAGATGACTGACACTTTTCTCTCACAAGGGTCATGTTCGCTCCTTGTCGTTGTCATTGTCGTCATCGTCTCTATTTCGTCAAGCGCCGCCATGCCAGCACAAGGTATGTTGTTATTCGCTATTAATGTTGCCATCGTTTAATAATATTGTTTTAAGTGTTCTTTACATTTCATTTAAAGATGTTTTTTTTTATCAGTAGGTAGCTTTTATTTTCGTAAAACATTCACTTTACAAAGACTGTCATACATAGAAGTGGCCTGAAATGGTCAGATCATTCAGGGAGAGGCAAGGGTTAAGTTTATATTCTGAATATTTAGTCTTCCTTGAAAGAAGTCCGTTTATTTGTTTCAGTGGAGAACACGACATGTGATGTAAACAATATCACACAAACATCGTTAACGTGTTACTTCCAAGAGGACATCAGCAAGACCAAAGCAAAGTTTATTGTTTATCACAACACAAGCCGTGGGGAAAAAGGTACTTTGATCTCACACAGAACTTTCGTTGTATTATTGTAAATGTTTCATTTTAAATTAATTCGTTTTAAAAAAGTGAATTATAACTTTTTAGTGATTGCACAATTTCAAGCTCGTTTATAAATAAATAAACCTGCTGTAACTTTTTATTCACTCTACTTTTACTTACATTTAGTTAAAATATACAAATATTTTAAGAAAGCTCAGTAAAAATGAGCTACAGAAAGGCAGAGGAACACATAATTTTTTTTATTTATTCAACCAGTGAATACTCCAACATTCCGATAAACACTGTTTTACAATTCTGAATAGTAACTACCAGTGTACCTTTTGTCGCGTGGTCGCGACGAAGCCAGTCGAACTTCAACTGAGCGCAGACCATACACAGAAATGACAAAGACAAAATTCACGTAACAAACAAAACTAATTTAATAGCCACAAAAATAATACTGATAGGAATCAAAAATCAAACATTCCACACTCTCACATGAACAAATATAGATCAGCGCGAACAATCCAACAAACAAAAAAAATAGATAAATTAAAATAAGACAAATCAGCTGCCCTGTGCACAGGCTAATCTCAGTCACCGTCTATACAATACATCACCAGCACACACTGCAGGGTGACAGTTTAGAAGTCCGTTGAAGATGTCCACAGACGGCAGCCCGCCCTCTGGCCTTGCTTTCCGCTCTAACGACGTACCCCCCACCCCTCTGTCTTCTCGTCCAGATGCGATGATGTGGGCCGGTCACTGGCCACGTGAGCTTCTGCTCGAAGAATCCTGCTCTAGGTGTTCAGTCCAAAGCCTTTCCGCACACTGATGCAGCAGAGTCGCGAGTTCACTCGCCGACGAGATGATGATGATGATGGTGCAGGGTGGACGCTCGACACGATGACGGACAGCAATACGAACAAAGGATGTGAAGACACGGTGACACGAAGGAAGAGCGAAAAACAACAACAGGTGGAAGAGTGAAGAAGAACAAAAAATAAGCCTGTAGATAAAACAATTCTTACAATCAACAGGCGTGTCCCGAAACTGCTCAATTTCTAAAACAATATTTTCACACCGACACATATATCTGACCATCGGACTAATCCTAAGATTCGTCAAAAATCTAATGTTGATCTTACACAAATCCATACAACGGGAAACGAGTGCGCGCTACAAGCGTCGCGACCCAGCAATCACGAACGTTAACCTAACAAAGTACAAATCTTGCAATTAAACATCGGACTATGGCTTTGAACATAAAAGGATTCTCTCACTTGCACTTCCACCGCCACCCAAAGGCCCTTACAGACTAGAATGGTGTGGAACCCGACAGAATAGATCTCTACTCACCCAAAACGGCTTGTGGCAGATCGGTCGATACAAAATGAAAAACTCTGACTGTCATGGCCACGGTCCAGCACCGTCTGTTACTTGATGACGACTACCCATGACGTCAAAGAAGAAAAAAGTAAAATGACGCATCAAGGAAGCTGTGCGCGCGCGCGCAAGACGTAAGACAAAGAGGGGACAAAAGCGTGAAGACAACACCTAACGATGGGCCAGCTCAGTATGGGAGGCATACAAGGATGACAGCACAATCGCTGACACGCGACACTGGGGACGCTGTGTGTGGGAGAGAGAGACAGATAAAAAAAAACAAAACAAGATGGAGAAATTACTTCAGCATGTAGGGGGATGTTTGTGTGTTGTTTCTATCCCCAGCACTATCATAAATTGCTCTTGTGTATAAATAAAGTTACATTGTAGTGTAAGCTTTTAAGATGATGAAAATTTCCCTCTTTTCCATTTCACAGTATGTTATTTTTATACAAACAGTCAAAGCCGTACTTTATTAAACGAAGCTGTAGTAGTATATTTCAGTTCTCATTTTTTTAACGAAAGAGACCTTAAGAGTTCTGCTTTAGAGCAAGAAATAAACAAATATTTCAAAAACAATGCGGATTATCACACTGCTCAACAAAGTTTTACAAAAGTCATGTTACTAAAAAAATTATTCATTTCTTATCAGTGTTCATGTGCTTGACATGAATATGACAAGCAAATTGAAAAATTGTCTTTATCTTTTCGTAATTTGCAATAATCAGTTTGCAATAACAAATGCATACTAACAGTAATTAATCTCTGGTTAATAGCTGTAAGCCAGGGATGCACAACCTACGGCCCGCGGGCCATATCCGGCCCGCGGGCCATATCCGGCCCGCGAAGCAGTGCCGTCCGGCCCGCGAAGCTTCTGCCCACAGTACAGGAAATCGGCATGTTAGTAATAATAATGAAAAGAAACCCCCCCCCCCCAAAAAAAAAAAAAAAAAAAAAGGGAAGAAGAAGTATTTATCCCTACGTAGGGGCGTCTCTCAATCTTTTGATGGATTTCATTCTTGATTTTCGTCTTTGGAGGAAACCAGTGTTTGAGAACGAGGGACGCCGCATTCCACAGGGTATTAGTGGTCTTTTGATTGGTTAATACTTGAATCAGTCTTTAAACAGATTGAAAATACAGACTCCGAGCTTTCTAGCAAGGTATAAAACAGTGGGGTTCTTACAGGGAAACAATACCAAAACAGCGTTTGAATTTCGTCATTTTCCTGTGAAAATCAGGACGGATCACCTGGGGGTACCTCGATAAAAATGTATTTTAAGACAATTTCTAATTTTTAGTTTAACATAGCAGTGAATTTTCCTGTTAGTTCAATAACCAAGGAATCCATTTTTAAATAAAAGTCAAACTGCACAAAATTGACCCTCAACACCTCTCGGGGCCTCTAGTATGTCACCTGCACTCTACAGTGCCTTTCAGACGAGGAATCTTCTTGGAATTATGTTCAACTCAGCACTGGTCAGAAACCCCAGGCGGATAAGGCGAGTAGACGAAGAACAAATAACCAAAAGTGAAATAAAAACACAAAGAAAACCTGGAGAGAAAAACAAAACCAATCTTTAGATAAGTAGCAAAGTCAGGACTACACCACAAGTCGTTCAAGACTTGTTTGCAATAGAAAAACCCGTCCGCTCCTCTCCCGCCAAGAAAAAAAAAACCAGTCACACCACACACATCCAAAACAATACAACACTCTTTCCTTTGTTCTTCCAACAAAACAACCTATCAACACCAAACTTAATTAAACACAGATCAGCCGGCCATCCCCGTATGGCGCGGCACGCCTCAGACTGATGACACTTCCAACCTCCCCCTTTCCAATTTCCTATCCCCTTCCTAGCTTCAAAAAAAAAAAAAAAAACATTTAAAGAAAATAACACAGCAGGTTTGTGACATAGTACTAAAATGTGCTTTAGTCGTGGCGAGTGACAGTTGTGCGCCGGTGAAATGGGAGAGCCGAAGAAACAAAGAGTTGACTCCGAGTGCAGAAACTTCCAAGAAAAGTGGACAGATCTGTACTTTTTTATACAACATGATAGCAAGCCAACGTGTTTGATTTGAAAAGAAAGTGTGGCTGTTTTTAAGGCACACAACATTAAACGGCACTATGACACAAAACACAAGAACAAGTATGATGGCATCCTTGGTTCGAGCCGCACAGAAAAGATTGCTAAGTTACGTCAAGAAATTGGAGGCTTGACGAGAATATTTAGCAAGAAAAGACAAGAAAACGAGGCGGCGGTAATTGCAAGCTACCGAGTTGCTCACATTTTGAGCAGAGAAGTGAAGCCATTTTCCGACGGTGAATGCGTAAAAAAGTGCTTGCTAGCTGTCGCGTAGCCCCCACAACTTCACCGGAAGCACGCTCAAGGCCACTCACACAGCAGGCCACACACGTCAGTCACTCAGCCGGAGGCAGGATGCGACTTACTTCTCGAACCTGTGCCAAAGCGTAGACCAAGACAAAGACGGAAAGAACGACACAAATATGAAGTTTAATCAAAAAAAAATATATCTCTCTATATATATATATCCAACCACCCAATACCTAATAAAACCAGAAAAAAGAAAATACCGATGCGAGTACTCGCAAAAAACGAACAAAACAAACCAACAACCAGGTAATGCACACCCACAAAGAAAATAAAAACTAAGCGCAAACGCGCTCAAATTATAACACAGCAGTTAAACAAAACAAAACAAAAAAAACAAAAAAACGCGCACCACAGCCCAGTACAGTCAGTTAAACGTAGTTTCCCCTGAGTCTTTAATTCTTAACACAGAACAGGGGCTTGAGGCGCTTAGTACACAGTCTCAGGAGCTGGTTCACAGTACAGTTCCCTTTCTGAATGCAGGTGTAGAACCCGTAGACGTCACAAATGAAGAAGTGCAGAATGGTTGATTATATCTCAGACGAATGCTCGTCGAACAAAAAATGGCGTGGAGCCAGGTCAAAAGGCACGCACGCATAGCACGTATACACAGGAAGTACACAGTAATACACACCAAGGGTGTGCACCCCGGACATACACAAAAAGCCTGAAAAATAAATAAAAGAACAACGGTCACTAAAAGGCTACAGGAAAAAAAATAACAAAACATCCCCCTCCAAGATCCCCTTAAACCAAGACATGAAATAGCCCTAACTTACACACATACAAAAATAACATCATAAGGAGTAAACACATGCTCGCGTATCCTAATGCTCAGGCGTGTGCAGCCTCTCATCCAAAAACAAACATAACAATGGGGAAAATCTGCACTCACTCACACGGCTTATGTTAATGACCGACGGTCACCCCGAGAAGAAACGGAAGCACACTCCCGTAGACACTGGATGTCACAGCCCAATGCTGTCATTCCGCCCCCCTCCGCACTTTCCACAAGTCCCGGTGGTCACTGCTGGCATCAACTCGCTAGTACAACCAGCCTCTCAGTGTCCACAAGCTTGGGTCAGTCGTGGCAGAGCATACAACCGGCACCTTGCCTCACAGCACAGACTCCAGCCGTCTTCTCTAAAAAAAAACCTCTCCGCTCTACTCAGCGCCTTGGTAAGCTATCTCTCACCAGCAGCAGCCCACCCTCAAGCAGACCTCATGTGACGTAGCCACGTCCGGTGCTGCTACAGAAAACGGGCGAAGGCCTTGACCTTTTCCCGCGAACCGGACAAAAATAGCCTGAAAACACCCGTTAACTGTCGTCTGCTGTGAGCTACCTCTCCAATACAGGAGCGTCCCCGCACGCTGAGAGAAATGCAGACCTAAACGAAATCATGACACGTGACACTAGCAGTGGTGGAGGAACTGTGTCCTGAAAAGAAGAATGCATTTGAAGCCGTCAGCCTTTCTCGCACGACAATTGCACGGCGAGTGGAAGATATGGGGAAACATCTCCAGTCAAAACTAAGGGACAAAGCAGCACGTTTCGAAATGTTTTCTATTGCTGCTGACGAGTCAACCGACTCATCCAACACCGCTCAACTCTTGGTATTTATTCGCGGTACCAACAGCGATTTTGAACTTACAGAAGAGTTAGCGGCCATGAGGGGCATGCACGGGAACACCACTGGTGAAGATCTGTTCAAAGAAGTTTCAGCCGTAATAGAGGGTCTTGCTCTTCCTTGGGAAAAATTAGTGGGAGTGACTACCGATGGTGCCAGAAGTATGGTTGGATGCCACAGCGGACTGGCTTCAAGGGTTATTAGAAAAATCGTCAAGTCTAATGGAACCGAGCCTCTGCGGCTTCATTGCATTATTCACCAACAAAATGTCTGTGGCAAGGTGTTGAGTCTGGACCATGTGATAAAGATTGTGGTCAGCACTGTAAACTTCATCAGATCACAGGCGTTGAACCACAGAACTTTAAAGGAATTTTTGACAGAAATAGAATGCGAATATGAAGACGTTCTCTTTCACAGTGAAATCCGCTGGTTAAGCCGAGGAAAGGTACTTAAACGATTTTTGATTTGAGACATGAGATTGAAATTTTTATGACGGAGAAATCAAAGCAAGTGCCTCAGCTGAACGACTGTGGGATTTGGCGATTTTATGCGACATCACGTGACATCTGAATGAACTCAACACCAAACTACAAGGGAAAGACAAGTTGATTTCGCATGTGTATGCGGACATAACAGCATTCCAAGCGAAATTACTACTCTTCATTCAGCAGGCGGGAAGGATGGAGCTTGTCCACTTCCCAACGTGTACATCTCTACGTCAGGATCAGCAGCAACAAATGTCTTTCCCCAAAGAAAGAATGATAGAACTTTTGGGGCTCTTGAAGGATAATTTCAGTGAAAGATTTAAGGATTTTCATGATTTGAAGGATGAAATACGTCTCTTCGAAAATCCATTTGCGGCAGATGTGTCAAGTGCCCCGACAGACCTGCAACTGGAACTGATTGACTTGCAAAGCCAGACATCCCTACTTGACAAATTTCGAGCGATGCAGACAATTCCTTTCTACGCAGTGTTGCCTGCAGAAACTTTTCCGAATCTCCGAAAACAAGCGTTAATGATGATCACGATGTTTACAAGTACTTATGTGTGTCAACAAACGTTTTCAGTGATGAAACGGGCGAAACCCATCTTACGTAATCACCTCGCGGACGAACATTTCGATTCAGTGCTCAGACTTGGTGTTTCTTCGATGCAGCCAGACATTTAGAAGCTGGTTTCGGAAAAGCAGCTTCCAATATCCCCCTAAGTACAACTTTTTTCTAATAAAAATGGTATGTTTTATATATTTTTTTTTTTTTTAATTTTTGCGGTGAAGCGGCCCGCGACTCGCGTGTCGGAAGGGAATATGGCCCGCAGACCGAAAAAGGTTGTGCATCACTGCTGTAAACAATCAAGTCATAGACTATATCTGAGATTTCTTGGCCTGCCTCTTGTACAGCTGTTTTGGAGCGTATCTGGGGAGTGTCCACCCGTAGTCAGCCAGCATGGTAGCGGACAATTTTCCCTGATATCTTCTTTTATTGCTGCGATATCTTAATGAAAACAGAGCTCATGTTCCGCACTAACCATACCACACTTGCCAGGAGAGAAATCCAGATGAGATAGAAGGAAATGAATCTTTAGAGACATATTGTAGTCGAAATTCTGATACTGCATCAGCATAACTTCTACTAGTTACTTGTAGTTTTGTGCCGTAGCATTTCGATGAAAGTTTGTAGACACTAGACAAAAAGCATTCCATGTTTGTCTCGCATCGCCCTGCAGAAAGTTGGTTAACCGGCCATCTTTGAAGAGTTGTGGAATCTGAGGAACCCCACAAACTTTTTAATCTTTGCCGTACTGTCGAGTACATTTTCATGCAGGTATCGGAAAGCTGGCGAAGTCCAGTCCATTGCTTTCACGAAGTTCATCAAACCTGGTTTGTTGTGAATGATTTTGTCAGCTTCGACAAGACCTGAGTGCTGGATATTCGTCTCTCTAGCTGCTACATTTTGTCTGCAAGTCCATTTCTTCGGCAAGTAGTGCAGTTTCCTTGCTCAGCTATACCACTCACCACAGAGGTGCCAGCTGTACTTGTTATACTCAATGAAATTCAGTCGCTGCTTTAAGTTACAGTACGTGTCTTTCATGTGGACAACATAGCTACTGGAATACATGGAAGACGGTTTCCTTTGTGCAAAAGCAGAGCCTTAACTCAGTTTCCAAGAGTCTATAACTAGTCTCCATTCTTGTGGGGCGTGGGTGGTTTCTATGGCATTCACGATGACCTCAATATCAGGACAAAATACCAGATTATTTTCCTGTATAAAGAAAAGCTACAACTGCTAGTGATAATATGAATCGTGACATCTTCTTCTAGAAGATTTCATGGTTGGAGTCTTCAACCGAACAGTTATGTCTTGCTCTTGCATAAGTTCAAGTCACGAACCAGGTCATTTAGTTCTTCATGTTTTGTCCTGTGTTGGGGTTGATTATGTGTCACAGTGACCATCTGGATGACAGAATGCTGACTGACCAAGAGAAGAATAGGTCGGGTCAACAAAGTCTTAAAGGGTTTGTTTATAAGGTGAAGCAAACAACAAATACTTAAGAACAATGTAGATTATTTCTAATTTCTAATACATTCTGTTCTTGACATAGTGCGACAGGTTTTTATTATATAAGATATCTGAAATAATATTGAATCAATTATACCAGGTTCTGCGGTCCGGCGACAACACTGAGTGTGCCATGCACATGTCCTCCACGTGTGAGTGTGAAGACCCTGGGTCAGGCCGTGTGGTGGACAGGAGAGTGCTATACTGCTGTAATCACACTCTTCCCGGAGCAAGTTCACCTGCTACACACGGCGCCTCCCAGACTCTTTGTCACCGGACCGCCCGGTACAGGTAAAACTGTGGTGCTGCTGCTGATGGCCATACAGTGGCTGCGGTGTGGTCACCACGTCTACGTTGTCAGTACGTGGAAGAAGAGTCGTGCATCGTGCACCATGTTGTATCACCTGTTGCTGCAGACAGTAAAGACACAACAGTCAGCAGGTGTGTCACCCGGTCAGCCTCACCTCCTGCTGTATGATCTTCATGACGGTAAAGACGTGGAGAAGGCCGTCAACGACTTGTCACTGGTGGCGAGCGGAGGGTCGTTGTACGTCATCGCTGATGAAGTAGGGAGTGATTACAGGTGAGTTGTACAGCATGTGACGTATTGATAAACACACAGATAGATGGCGATCGCTTTTATCTCATAATCACCACTACGTTTTTACCAGGTGATAATTCTTAAATGGGTATGACACCGTATGGTGGTGTTTTAAGCTGAAAGTATATGTGTTATATCGGCTGTTATATAGATTGTGTAGCAACACTTGTCATTAATGTAATGGCATTGAGTTGATTACGTCACGCACAATACATAAACATACATATATCGGCCTCTCTTTGAATCTCATCGACACTCGTTGGTCCACCGGCAAACTTCCGAAGGCGGAATAGCTGGTATGTTACTGTGTGGCCCCAGGGCCAGAAGGGAGCAGATTGGCATTAGTGCCGTGCAGGTCGGTGACGCCTCCATAGCCTTTGCTGACTGTGTACGGGACGCGGCCTAGGGCTGTTTATTGATGCAGAGCTCTCCATGTGCAACCATGTTAGTTCTGTTGTAAAAAAGTCCTACTACTTTTTGAGGACTTTAGGTAGACTACGGCCCATGCTGACTCAAGCTGCTGCAAACTCACTTGCTGTGGCCACCATCACATCACGATTGGACTATTGTAACAGTGCATTGTGGGGTATACCTGCTACTCAGTTGGATCGGCTCCAAAGAGTTCAAAACACAGCCGCCAGGATTGTCACCAGTGCAAAGTCGTCCACTGAGCACATCACAACTATCCTACAGAGCCTCCCAATGAACAAGCGCATTGATCACAAAGTACTTTCCATTGCCCAGTCCTGCATGTCTAAAACTGCTCCTGACTATTTACAAGAGATAGTTATTCCGTACCAGCCGTCACGTGGCCTGCGCTCAGGCTCCCAGTCACACTTCTGTCTCCCTGCAGTGACAGACACCAACAAGAAGCGCACTGGAGCCAGGGCCTTCAAAAATGCGGCACCTAAGCTGTGGAATGCTCTGCCATCGTCACTCTCCACCATCTCCTCACCAACCACATTCCGCAAAAGACTTAAGACCCATCTGTTTCTTTCAAACCAGTCTTAAGCAACCACGAAACACTTCTGTCTATATTTTTTACTTTCCTGGTGTTTTATATATTTGTTCGCTTTACTTTTTTTCTTCTTTTGTTTTTTCTGCGCAATGAGCATTCTTCTGAATGGATACTTGCGCATTACAAATCGACATCATCATCATCATATGTTCGTTGAGCCTCTGCTGTACTGTCGTCCTCTGCAACCATTGTGCACCTCTCTGCTGACACTCATCTTGCTCGCAGCGCCAAAGATGGAACCGAGTGTTGGATGGGGGGGGGGGACGTATGTGACGACAACAAACGTCCAGCACTCAAACAAAGGCAGAAACAGTCAGCAGGTGTGCGCCAACACAAGTTCCGCCAAAACTAGCAACAACGCCGGACTACCCGCCTTCTACAAATCCATAGAGCGCTGAAACAGATGTTGACAAATGCCTCCAAGTTGGAGTTCACAGGAACGTAATGTTCTGCCACAAATACCATCCGGACTGGAGGCCTTGCGAATATTCACTCGCTGAAACCGCTCTACATATTACTCATGACAAATCTCAACCTTACGTACAGGGTGAAGAGAACTACGCACATCTTTCATTTGCACTGAGAAGTCATGAGACTCGAAACGAGCAAAGAAAGCATTCCGAGCATTAGGCATGGCCGTACTCTCAACGCCTGAGATCGAGATTTTGGCTTTCGACCCCTGACTCCGATCATCAATATTGGCCATGTTGTTGAGTCCCTGCCAAGCTACTCGGATGTTACCTGTAGCAAACTGAGACTCGATTTTTGACTTGTGTTTCACCTTGACCCAACGGATAGCATCACGGACCTCTCTATGTACCAATCTTCTGTCGTGGGCAGAACCCGTGAAGAACACATGTTTCTTTTTGTTACGCACTGCTTTTAGGTCCTTGGTCACCCAAGGTTTGTTGTTAGGATAAACAGAAACTGCTTTGATGGACTGGTGCAATCTACACTTTTTTACTCCTAACTTTTACTCCTAACTGTGTGTTAGATGTCTGTATGATAATGTATACCTGCCCTTGTGAGCGAAGACAAATTTCTGTCCTGGGTCTCCTGGACAGACAATAAAGTCTGATTTTGATTTGATATTAGTGACAGTGCACATTGTAACATGTGTAGCGACATCATCTGTTACTGTCCTAGGTGGAGTACTTTGTGTGACAAGCTGCTGACACAAGTTCCTCGTCTCCATCTGTGGGCGGCAAGTTGTTTCCATGGAGACACACCCGCCGGCTGGCGAGTGGAATATTCAACCAGACCCCTCCGCTCTCCACCGGCCGTCGTCAGGGAAGTCGAGCAGGACTGGAGAATCACTAGACACCGTGATGTCCTGCCGTACTATGGACGAGGTGTGTCCGACCACACAGACGGCCCGCCAGTCACACGACTGTATCACCGAGGTGAGGGTCACTCAGGTGGCTGGCCAGTTGACTGTGTGACGTGCGGTCGTGAGGTGGCCAGCGTCCTACACAGTCTCCGTGTTGGTGTTACAGGTAGGTGTGGGTACTGTGTAGTGTAACGTTGTTTACAGTTAAACACTTACTTGTGGGATAAATAATAAATAGGGGAGAGACAGCCAATTGATGAACACAGTGTGTGAGTGACGTGTGTCTGTCAGTTTACATCAAGTTATAATGTATGTTTTAATGTAATTTTTAATGCTGACACCCCATCGAGACAAACAATTTGAATCCGTTGCTTCCGTGCTGGAGGTCGTAAACAGCGTCCTTTGAATAAATCCACCGCCTGCTCTGCCGCTCGTCGTTATTCTGCTGCATGTCCCTCTTCACTAATTTCGACACAGATTCTCAACTTGCCAAAACTTAACTGTCTTGTCAACTGTCATGTTCCCCCTGCCCCAACGTCATTTGCACACTCCCTTCTGCAACCTGTTTAGTACTTTCAACATTCACAACCATTGTAAAGATTCTCTGATTCCTTGTCAGCATCGGCACAAAAAGAGTAAACTAACTAATGTCATTACCCGTAACACCAGCTGGAAAAACGACCGACAAGTCAACATTGTTGTATGACAACAGAGGACTGCCATGTGTTCCCCTCACAACTCAACACTCGCCGCCATGTTGGGCTTGTCAACGCCAGGTCTGTATCGTCATCACAACAGTCACTGAAGTGTTGCCATTGTACAGTTTGTAACACATCGCCACCTCGGTGTTTTCATCATCACTGACACGTGGCTTAAACAGCAAGGCGACGACAGTGTCCATCTCACTCCAGTGGGCTACTGTGTGAAATCATTCCCCATTCTACACGTGGAGGCGGCATTGGTACAAAGCAGCACTTGCCAAGTACCTGTCTGTTACTACTGCTTTATCGTTCCCTCACACATCTTTAGAATGTGTACAAGTCTCTTTTTGGCTACTTATTGCTCGATACACCAGTTCTGCATCTATAGACCCCCTCCGAGTGCCAAGAACAAACTCACAGCCTGTACCTTTTGCTCAAAATTGCATTATATGCTAGACTTGAGCCATGTACTCAGTGCCCCAGCCTTGCTTCTTGGAGATGTTAATGTCCATTTGACAACAAGTCTCATCCTGACACTGTCACAATGTCAGAATTGTTGCACACTTTTCGTCTTGTCCAGTCTGTTTTGCAGCCCACTCATAAAAGACATCACATCTGAGACTGGACCTGATGACCGATTAGTCCAGGCAGTTGATGTTTCTCAACATCTCACATCTGATAATTACTGTGCATTGATTGAACTTCATTGTAGATACCTCTCATTGGCGCCAGTTTTTAGACTCACTCGTCCGTTACGCAGTGGTGATATATTAGCATTACATGTTCGTATGCTCGCATTACATGTTGACATAGTCCCATTCAAATCACAACTGCAGAAGGCGCTGCTACAACCACCCTCTGCTGACCAGCTTTGCTGTGTTTTGTGTAGAGTTGTTGATGACCAAGGCCCAGTGTCTCCACATCTGATGCGCCAGTCCACGTGGTCACCTTGGTATTCACATGTCCGTGTTGACCTCCGTGACCTGAAGTGAACTCGCCGGTGAGCTGAGAAGACTGGACTCACCATCCACAAAGAGATTTATAAGACCTCCAAGCCAATCGTTGCAAAATGTGTCAACAAGGCAAAGACATCATATCTTCCGGCCCAAATAAATAATTCCACCTCCTCCGGACCACTTTATGTACATATACAATCGAATGACTGGAATTAGCAAGGCGATGCCGCTGCCCACTGCCTGTCCTGCTTCACACCTGCCACAAGTGTTTTGTGACTAGTTTTCTAACAAGATTTTGGACATTCGATCATCCTTGGACCCGATATCGGTGTCTGCCAGCATGTCCTGTGATATTCTTCTGCTATACTTTCTGACCAAATTTCGGCCAGTCTCTTATGACGATATAAAGGCGATTATTCTGAAAGCCAAGCCAGCAACTTCCAAGTTAGAACCAATGCCCTCAAGACATCTTCTTGAGTGTTTACATTGTTTAATTCCTTCCATCGCAAACGTTGTGCTTGTCAGTTTGTCATCAGGTGTTTTCCATCTTTGTTTAAAAATGCTGGTGAAGCTACGACTTTAGAAATCCACTCTTGAGGTCGATGTGTTCAACAATTATCGCTCAGTTTCCAACTTGCCTTTTCTCTCACAGATCACAGAGAATGTATTTTTGACACAACTCTGGGCTACTTACAAAAGCACCAGCTCATCCCCCATGTCAGTCAGCATATAGGCCTTTTCACAGGACTGAAACTTTTATGATTAAAGTCACCACCCACATATTATCTGCCCTTGGTAGTGGTGACGTTTCTACCTTAACCCTACTGAACCTGTCTGCTGCATTTGACACCATGGACCACTCTCTGCTCCTTCATAGACTTTACACCCTCAGGGATTCCTGGACCTGCACAAGCGGGGTTCAACTCCTGTCTCACTGACAGGACACAGACTGTGTGTTGATGGTCAAACATCTCGCCCTGCTCCACTATCTTGTGGCGGCCCTCAAGGCTCAGTACTCGGCCCTGAACTGTTTATTCTGTATATGAAGCTACTGTCATCTTGCATCCAGTCTCACAAGGTTTCTCATCAATTATATGAGCCCACGCAATAAACCGGGTCCGAAAGGGAGTGAGAGGACATCAGATCCGCACACTCCCGTTGGCAGGGTGCCGCGGAGAAAGAATGTGAGTACACGAGATACCTGCATTAAGGACCAAGGTACCTATAACTCGGAAGGGGGGGGGGGAAAGAGCGGGGATGCGCCGGGAGCTCACACTCTTGACAACAGTGAGCAACTAGGCAAAGTCGACCAGGGAGTCAAACACATAAAAACCGGAGTGGAGAGAGATGGGCGCCACCACTCTGCATAGCCCTAAAGAGTAGCGTAACCCTAAAAGCCACCTACTACCTACGAAGCGTTGAGAGCGGCATCTAGCGCTTGAGGCTCAAGTGGCCCGCTTCATGGTCGTTCACTAATATGCAGCTGTACAGCTCCACTCCACCGGCTGAGTCTCACTCTGCCATCAGCGCCATAGAAGTCTGCATTGATGAAGTCAGAGACTGGATGGTGACAAACAAACTCAGCGATGATAAAACGGAAGCCCTCCTATGTTCGAGAAGAAGAAATCCATCTTCACTCGTCTGTCCACCAAGTCACATCAAGGTGGGTGAAACCAACATCACCTTTGTGTCCTCCATCAGGAATCTGGGATTCTTTGTTACTTCAGACATGACTCTTGATAAACAAGTGACAGCAGTCTGTCATTCTGTCTATTAAGAACTACGTAATATTAGCGTCATCTGTCACTTTCTGTCTACACGTTACCAACACTCTTGTCGGTGTGTTTGTTTTATCCAGACTTGGTTACTACAACTCCTTGTTTGCTGGCTGCCCTGTATACCTTCTTCACACACTCCTTGCTTGCTGGCTGCCCTGTATACCCTTTTCACAAATTTCAGAAAGTACTGAAGTCTGCTGTAGTCTGGTGCTTAGAGCAGGACACGTGACCACACCACCCTCTCCTTCGTTGTCTACACTGGCTTCCCATCCGTTGTGACATCCAGTACAAACTGTTGGTGCTTTCTTTCAATGTCTTTCCTGGCACCTGCCATGATTATTTCTCTGAACTGCTCTTCCCTTGCATCTCAGGTAGACAACTCCACTCCTCGTTCGATGATCGTCTCTTTACTCTTCCTGTCACCAGAACAACAACATATGGCCACAGGATGTTTAGTTATTGTGCAGAGAAACAATGGAACTCTCTCCATTTTCCGTACCCGCCACCTACCCACTATTGAATCCTTTAAAAGTGAACTGAAAACACACCTCTTCCGTAAACATTACTCCTAACAACCTTTCCCATAATGCTAGTCCTTTGTCACACCCTTCCTTTTGAAATAGCATGCTGTTTAAAATTGTCAGTACGCGCTTTAAAAATTTTGCATTGACGACGACGATTTATTATTTAAAATCACGCATATACCAGTGTGTTCGCTGCCTCTGTGACATGTGATTTTAAAATAAACTGTGAATGTTGACAGAGAGTTGCGTAGCAACATCTACAGCAGTCACGTCGACCAGCGGCGGCACAACAACACCCTGTCTACAGTGGAGAGACGTGATGGTGTTGCACAAGGATAAAGTTAATGACAACTCGGGTATGGTCACAGGACTGCAAGAAGCGGGTATCCCAGTGCAGCTGATGAAGGATGATGACACCGAGGACGTGGCCACGGCCCGCAGTGACGTAGTGTGGGTGGCGGATGGACTTTATGTTCGTGGTCTGGAGAGAAAAGTCGTCGTGTGTGTGGTAGAGTCTGAGTGGTATGGCACTGCCCGACTTTACCTCATGTCGCAGTGTACATCACAACTTGTGATTGTCTCCTCTGATTATCACTGACACATACCTGTCACCTGTCACCTGTTGTAGTCGTGTGTCTCTGACATCAACACTAGTCTTCAGTGTTTTTCCTCTTCTACTCTCAGTCTATCACCCCGCCATCGCCTCATGACGACATACACATGACATCATTACTTTTTCTGACAACACGTCTGAGTCTCTGGTTATACAACAACTAGTATCAACATCAACATCATACGCTCTACACACTAGGTCTTTTTTACAAAACAACAGTTTGTGTGAGTGGCTGCAGTGCTGTCGTCTAAAATACAAAATGTCTGTGTACATCACTTTTATATTTATTGATTAAAATATTAACAGTGTGTGTGTGTGTCATGCCTTTACTCTGTGTGTGTGTGTGCGCGTGAACGACGCGCGGTAAATGGTTTGAAGACAGAGAGATTATTTGTGTAGGTTTTGTCTATTATTGTTGTTGTTGTCATTATTATTAGAAATAAAGTTCGTCTGTGTTGGGTCGTGTTGGTTTGTAATGTAAAATGGTGTGTTGTATTTTGTTATACAGTGTTTGTTAGTCCTATTATGCCCAGTTTTTCTGCAGTTCATCCGCTGTGACATTGATATCAACCTGTACATTACCACGCTCACACACACACAGAAACACACACAAATCTAGATCAGCATGAAATTATTGTCCAAACACCATTCACACACGCACACTTGCACAAGGCACTCTGTCTCTACGATGAGAAAAGGCTGATAACTCTACAGTTCTATGTACAAAGACAACCCTGTGAAGAGAACACATTTGACAAAGTAGCCATGTGTATAACATGGCCAACAGACCTGTGCACCACATACCTTGGATAGGACTTTGTACGTGAGTGGGCTCGGTATCGGGTGAAGTGGAACATACCGAGCAGGTCCGTGATCCTTTCTGTATACAGATGGTTAATTTCATCAAACATTACATTGAAATAACCTAGATCACAGGTGTGCCACTGAGCGTGCTTCAGAGGTCAAGTAGATCATGAAATTCTGACAGCAACATGTTGTCAGTGAATGTGTCTGTGGTTTATATAAACGAATAGGATGAACTTCTGTGTGTGGCAATGAAACTCTTGCATTAACACTCTCATCAGCACCGTGAGAAACGTTTCAGTCAATAACATGATGTCTAAATCATTGTCACTGATAACCTGGACGATCTCTGTTTTCTCCTCGCTTGCTGTGTGGAGGACACAGGCCTGGAGTGAAAAAGTTGCTGACGTCGCACAGAGAGGAGCGGCCATCTTTTCTTCCTTTTTCAGTCGTTTTAGTAATTCTACTCTTTTTTAGTACTATACATTTTACAATCGCTTTAACAAGGCACTTAACTTTAAATAAGTATATCAAAATAAGTAGACAGAAAAAAAGCTTTATTTATACGAAAATAAATTAGTTTAGTTTATTCCTTGTTACTACTTGAGGAGCACAGGGCCTCAAGAAAAGTAATTAATTTACTTTTTTCCCGACGTTTATGGGTTACTCAGAAATTTATGTAAAATTGATGTCTATGCAACAAAAGCGCTTAAAATTCATTGCATACACAGAAACTCAAATACTGTTCAGCACTTTCTTTTTGTTTTCTTTTCGTTTGGTGTTGTCCGGGTATTTACTGTAATATTACATCGATTTCCAGTAAAATAATTACTCAGGTTGAATTATGTTAACATTTCTGTTAAATACGATATTTTGTTTTGTTTTCTAACAATAAATGAAGTTCCGTTGCCGTTTCCATAATCCCAATGTTTATTGAGGCTTTGACACAATGAACATGCACTGTACATTTATATTCATTTTCACCAAATGTCTCCTTAAAGTGAGGGAAAAAATCTCTCCATGTTTTTCAGGGACATCAAATGTTTTTAGAGTTTATATTATTTGTGTGTTAATTTTTTGTACACGGGGTGTCGTAGTTATAAATATCTTGTAAATGGATATACTCTGAGCTTGCTGTACCTCCCTAATGACATCCCTAGCTAACCCTCTGTCAGCAGCTGTTGACCTCGCCAAGACACTGACCTCTTAACCTTCCTGTTTTCAGCGTCCGCCTCATCCCTCATTATTTCCGGTCGAACATTTCCTCATCTTTGTAACATAAGATGTCAATTTCTGCGCTATCGTTAAGTATTGTGAAAACAAGAACAAATATTTTTCAACAATACCATCAGTGTCATCAGTGTCACTGAATAATAACTGTTCTGTTAATGGCCCGAGCACAAACTCACACAAACATACATAAACAAACACAAACGGCATGAAACCATTTTTAATTCCTACCAACATAAATTATCCAGAAAAAGGAACAATGTATACATTATAGAGACACACACCTCAACGCTCAACCAGGAGAAAGGCGGGTTTCAAGCAGGACATAAAACAAAACTTAAAGTAGTTGGATCTCATGCAAGTCTGTAAGCAGCTTCATATGATGTATTCTTTATCTTTTTTCCTTGTTCTTTACGGTAAGCTAACGCAAAGGGGAGGCAACTGTTTTAAAAAAATGTTAATTAAATGGTCCTGATATCGTCCCTTTAATAATGAGTAAAAATATTGTTTAAAGCTAGTGGAAATTATACTTATGACAAGAAAAGTATTGTAATCTTCAGAAATACCTAATAACTATCAGACAGACTACAGAAGAAGTTGCACAAAAGAAAGAATCATTATTATTCAAATCCACCTTTGTGAATAGTTGTTATGATGTCTACAGCTTTGGGAAAGCCCATTAGTGTCGACCTTGTTACACTGATTGGCATCCTGACCTGACATCTGACCTTTGTTTAACAAGAAACAGAAAATAGGTGACGTGGCCAGAAGGTTCTCGTCTGTACGTTGTGTGATGTTTGTTCTCTCGTTTCTCTCGTACTTGGTGAAGCGGTGAGGCGTGAAAGACTAAACTTGCGCCTGAATTACAATAGCATGAAGCAAACGTAAATGCAAAAGTGTTACAGTGAAGACTGCGGTATAAGATAAATCAGGGACAACTTAGTTCCACTGTAGGTTTTTGTTATATTATATAGATATTATGATATTAAGAGGGTTTTTTTATTTTTAACAACTTTTCTAAAAATCAGAAATGCAACATTCCTTTTTACATGTAGTTTCTTTTATTACATATAATCCATATTATCAATCTTGTCCTTGTGTGCTTGTCCTTATCTTGTTCTTGAATGATGGGATATTTTCCTATTTTGTTAAATATTTGCAGATCACAGAAGGTATTATGGTATTCTAGAAGAAAGTAACCATAGTAAATATGAACTTTTGTGTGATACAGGGGCAACAGTGTAACAACATCATGTCAAGCAAAAGAGGACATCGACGACATCGACAGTCCACTCAGGAAACATCATCTACATCGAAACTGGGAGAGGTAGTCATGAAATGTAGCAGCAACAGGTTCGCTTAGTACAAGTGATCAGTTATTACCAGTCAAGGGATGGATGATGATGATGATGATGATGATGATGATGATGATGATGATGATGATGCAGCTAAAAAATTAAGCAAAATAACCATGTTGATCTCGTATGGGATATGTTTGCAATCATTAATCAAATTGAAGTAAGTGTGAATTAAATAATTCTGACATATTTATGATTAATTTTCTTACAAGTTACATTACAGTTACTCCATGAAATCTCCTGAAGTGGGTTTTTACCTTCATAATAGTAGTTCCATTTTATTTTTACACATTTGTCATGAGCTTAATTCCACTTCTTCGAATTTTTTTTTCTCTACCTACTGTTCTATCCTAATGTTTGGGAGAAATCACCAGCAGCAGTAGCAGTTTTTTAATACTTGTTTAATGTTATCTTATTATCATCACACATGTGCAGTCTAAGCGTGGGAAGGAGGAAAGCCGTAGTGAGCCTCGACAACCGACTTCAGAACCTGTCTTGTCTACTCAGCTGCAACACTCACCAAGTCTTGATGAAACGCCATCCACTTCAAGACAGGTAGAAAGGAAACTGTCAAAACGAGACAATTGTTTCCCACTTTTCTTTAGAACTTTGTTGTAACAACAGATTTTTATTGTTGCTCTGTCTGCTGTTGCTCTACATTTCCCCCACATTTCGATAATAATTTTATATTCTGGTTTGTTCAGTATAATTTGTCTAACGTTTGCTTGTTTTTAAATTATTTGGACAACCATTAACCTTTAGACTGCCTTTATTGCCTATTACAGAAAAACTTTCTTGGTACATATTGGAGATTATATTCTTGTTCCTTTCTCTATGACGACGGGTACATTTTATTTGTCTTCAGACAGTTCAGCCCAAGCGTAAGAGAGCGAAAGATGATGGAGGGATTTCTCAGGTAAGTGAGAACTGCAACACTGTTATCATCACGGGAGGTATGGAGGAAATTGTCAACAACTATACGATTTTACATCTGGAAATAAATTTGCAGTACTTCTTTTCAACTTTTTGTTTTACTTTGCATTTTTTCTTCATGCCAAAGATTTTATTTCGTAGTGTGTTAATTCGATTTTCCGACAAGTCTTTCATTAAATTTGGTTACGTTTTCACTTTTTTGGTTACTGTCAAAATGTTTTTTTTTCTGTATTGTCTTAATATATACATCAGGTTGTATTCCTTGGTTCCCGTTAAAGGAATACCTTCCTTTTGCAAACTAAACATAATTTTCATGTTTCTTTCTGAGTTGGTAAAAAAAAAACGGAAAAGTTCTTTTAATATTTACTGTTTACATTTCTAGCACAAACGTTGTTGTTGTTGTTGTTGTTGTTGTTGTTGTTGTTGTTGTTGTTATTAGTAGTAGTAGTATTATCATTATTGTAATATTTAAAAAAATTCACAGTCTTCTGATCGATATACTATTTCTTTTAAATTTTTGGCAATTTGTGATACCCACAATTGTCTCCCTTTCTCTTTAAAGCAACAGATTGAGGCTTTGATGTTTTTATCTTTCGACTGGTTATAAACTACAGGTGACACGGAGGCGGAGTGACGGTGCAGACAGTGAGAATTGTGGTAGACAGCCGGCGGTCAACAGGCAAGCCAAGGGTCACCTAGTCGACATCACAAACTCTTTTTATAATCTTCGTTGTAAAGATGGTAATTTCTTCTTCTTACACATTATTTTATGAACTGATAATTAGTATCGCAGATTTTTTTTTGTTTTACGTCAGATTTCTTCTCGGTTTTTTTTTTTGCGTTTTTAGTTTTAAATCAATGCAATGTTTTAGACACTTTGCTACCACATCTTGTTACCTTGTTATTTTCTTTTTGATTCTTCATCAAGATTTCTGCCTGTTTATTTTTATAGTTCATCAGTACAGTCATCTCAAATTGCATTCAAGTTAATATTTGTAACAGTCATCTTATAAACTGAAATGCACCTACCAAACAATGTAACTAGCACAAATGCATAAAAAAATTAGTCAATTCTTATGTCTGAGCCCATAATTGCATGTAATGCAATCACCATGAGGCAATCATTGTCAGCCACTATTGTCATCACTACGCAAATCAAAAGCCAAAAAAAGAGAGAGAGAGAGAGAGAGAAACATATACCCGACAAGAAAAGTTAAATCTAGAATTAAGAGGATGAAAATAACAAATAACAGAAAACAATTAAAAACTAAACAATACACTTATGCTGCTGATAATGATGATAATTGTTCCCCAAAAGTAAGAACAAACAGAAGGAGAGAGGAAAGAGTAGGTCGAAGTGGAATGAAGTTTATAACAAACGGTATAATAATTTTTAAAAAATTACTATAATTAAGGTAAAGGTCCACTACAGAAGAAGAAGAAGGAGACTGGTACAAAAGTTATCCAGCCTGACACTGTACAAGGTAGGACACTTGCTGCCATCGGGGATAGCCGACCTCAGATTGATGAGGTGCCCGAGGTTTTCAAGCAAAGGTTTACTGATGAGGTTAGTAAGGCGGTCAATGATAGAAAACAAAAGTAATGCACACGCTTATGGTGTGCTGAATTATTTTATTACAGATAAATTGATGAGCGTATTTTCCATTTTGCATTATTTAAACTCATTGTCTATAGCGTTACTAAACTTTCAGTGTGCTTTCCGTTTTTTAGTTTTTTTGCTAATCATCCTTTTAATGAGACTTGTCTTTTTTGTTGTGCTTAAAATAACAGCTTTGATGCTCATTGTTTAACATTAATGCAGCAAGGTTGGATTAAATGCAGGAAATTATCTCAGAACAAGCAAACTGGCTATGGTGGGTTCAGGAAGCCTTTCCTGACCTGGACTCTCGCCCCTACTTCCTACCTGCTCTCTACATCAAACGTGTGCCGAGTACCACAGAGACCGTTTCTGGCAGAGAGGTGAAGGTCCTTCAAACATCTCAGGAAGATGGTTCAGTTCCTCAGCACGAGATCAGAGATGATGAAGCCATGGATAAGGTTATCTCCTGTCTTCATAAAATGGCTGAAGAGGAAGGAGAAACGCTGATTGGAATGAGTCAGCTTCATTTTAAACACTACCTGGGTGAACATGGGTATGACGCAGTTGTTGCTAAGCTACCGACTGCTGATAAATTTCCTGCTCATGAGGTTCCTGCTGGACTCACTTTAGATGATGTGAAAACTGGAGAAATAGATGTGCTTCTTATTCATCGAGTTTACGGGTTTGTTGTATGTGAGGTAAAGAGTACTGGCCCTGGCCCTAAAGAGAGAAATAGCAAAGATTTGCGAAATATCATCAGATGGAGACTTCAGAAAGCTGTAGCTCAGTTGGAAAAAGCAAAAATCATGCTAAAATACTTGGCATCTGACATCATCAGTGATCCACAGATCAATAAATCGATTGCTTTCCCCAGTCTCAGAACTGACCAGCTAAATACCACCCTCAGCAAATTCGAAGATTTGAGAAAGGTAAGTCCCCAATAATTGTGTAGCACTCGACACATACTTCCATTTCAAAACTTTCCTTGTATGGCAGTATGGAGTGTATGTACACCCTGATTTCCGCCAGCTTTTGCAGTCTGTGGGGGTTAAGTACAGTTCCCATGGGCGACCATCCATGTGTACCTGCTTGCATGTGTTTTGGTATCTAGGGTGAATGCAAGATGTGGTTGTTGCCCAGTCAATGTGAATAATGTATGTGTATGTGATAGAAAGCGAGTAAGAAAGAGAGAGAGAGAGAGTAAGCAAACAAGAGAGAAATTGTGTTTGTTGGTGCATAAGAATGTGGAGATGTAAGGGGGTGAGCAGTACCGTGTGCAAGTACGGGTGAAAGTGTGATTGGTAGTGGCAGAATGATTGGTTAGCATCATCACCTCAAATTCCTTTTTTAATATCACTTGGCAAAACGTCTTCTTCTTCTTGAATTATCGTTTTATAAACGTGTTAAATGTCAAATGCTGAATGGTGGATTGTTCTCATTTAAAGTTGACCACGGTGCAGTCTTCTCTTGATTTTTTAAAATTAGATTTATGTGATCGTAGGCATTGACCATGCCTTACTCGAGACACGTGGCCCTGAAATTGTTACAGTTTCTTTTTTTAAATTTTGAATACAAATTTTCATACCACAGGATCTTAAAGAGTGTCTAGGAGCGCCAACAACGGAACCATCTGACATCAGTGCTCTTTGTCTCTGCTCTAAGCATTTTTCTGACCCCAAAGAACTTCAGGAGTGGTGGGATCGAAGAGTGAAGGGTTCCAGCCCTGATACAAAAATGTCGTTAGATGTGTACAGACTACTGGCAGCCAGGTCAGGGGCAGACCCTTACTTAGGTTACATTAGTAGAAGTAAAGAAGAAACTAGGTATCTAGAAGATTCTAAATGTACTGAGCTCATTCTAACTGAAAGCGTATAATTGATTTGAAGATCTTAATAAATTGTTTTATTATTCATATTTATGAGCAAAAAATCAAACAGAAGAGAAATAATCTTAAGTACTGCTATTGAAATTGCAAAAAATTATTAAAATATTTCAAAACTGATTGTACTCCATTATCACATGTTTTTATCGTTGTCGATGAAGAATTGTATAAGACATCAGATTTCGTATTTTCAGGTTCTGTGGTCCAGCAACAACAGTGACTGTGCCATGGACATCTCCCCCACGCCTGAATGTCAAGACCCTGGGTCAGGCCGTGTCACATACAGGAGAGTGCTATGTTCAGATGGCATTGTTCCCAGAACAAGTTGAACTGCTCACACAGGCGATGCCCAGAGTATTTGTGAACGGACCGCCTGGTACAGGCAAGACAGTGGTGTTGTTGTTAAAGGGAAGTGAATGGCTGCTACAAGGTAAGAAAGTATTTGTCCTGAGCACATGGAAGAAAAGTCTTGCAGTATGTACTATGCTCCATCACCAGCTGCAGCTGACATGTATACAACCCGGTCAACTCCACTTCCTACAGTACGACTTTGAGGACAAAAAGAACATGGACAAAGCCCTGAGCGACTTGTCACAGGAGTCCAATGGGGAACTGTTGTATGTCATTGCTGACGAAGCCGGGCCTGATAAGTAAGTTGAAGATGAACAAAAAGAAGGTTTTTTTTCTCATAGTGATCAGCAATATTTATAACAGATGATTGTAAAAAAATAATGAACAGCTTTGGCATATTTAAAGCTCTAAATAGTCATACATAACAAGAACGATTCTTTCAAAAGTATAGGTGCGTGTAATAACTTTAGTGATTCTCTTTATGTCATATACATCACTATGTTAGAGCAAGCCCCATATACACAATCAGAGGTTTAGCAAACAATTATTTACACGAAACATTACATAAGCCTGAAGACAGTTAACTCGAAGTTTTACCCTAGGACTAGAGCCATCTATGTCACAGGTCAGGGAAACAATCACGGTTCAGAACTTTCTGTGACAAGCTTCTGAAAAAGGTTCCCGATCTTCATCTGTGGGCGGCAAGTTATTATATCAGACACAAACACGATAAATGGGAGGTGAAAGATCTGACCAGACCTCTCCGCTGTCCTCCAGTCGTGAGGAGAGAAGTGGAGCAGGACAGGGCGATGACCAGGGACTTGACTGTCAAGAAGTACAGTGACCGACGAGCTCCGGACTTCACAGACGGACCGAAGCTGCAGAGAATCACTCACAAGGGCCACGGTCCTGGGCGGCCAGTCAACTGTGTCCACTGTGGTCGTGAAGTGACCAGCTTCCTTCAGAACCATCTACGTGTTGGGAATCCACGTGAGTCTGGACATCTGTAGCAAAATGGCTTTTATATGTCAGAAGTTTATAAAATCAAATGTTAATCTTGCTGTGATTTGTTTTGTTAATTATTTAATTACTGAAGTACTGAGATCTTTGATAGTTTCTCTTGCGTGATTTTATAAAATGTGTATTTCACAAATGAGTCTAAAATTAGGCACGTAAATATCAACGATTTCACTAACTAGCAAAGCAAGTGACATTGAGATTAACGCGTCTGTAAATATCCTCTGTAGAATTTACTCACTCTGCACTGGTTATTATATCTCTTGTTTCTTGTTCTTCTTGTTTTCCTTTTTGCTGTTATTAATTTTCTTCTTCTTCTTCTTTTTCCTCTATATCTGTGTGTTCACGCGCGCGATGACCTTGTGTCTGCGTGTATGTATGTGTGTGTGAGCGCGAGAGAGTGGATGGGAGAACGGATGGGTACACGCGTCGGAGGGAAAATAATTATCGACTTCATTAGAACTCATTTTTTAACACACTTGAATTGTTAACAGTGAGTGGTCCGTCAGCGCCACCAGCACTACGGTGGAAAGACGTAGTGGTGCTCAACAGAGAAAACGTCAGCGAGGAGTTCGGCATCGTCAAGGCTTTCCAGGAAAAGAACATTCCCTTCCAGTTGATGAAACATGAAGACACCGAGGACATGGAACTCGTAAAGGATATGGCTACGGCCAATTCTGATGTTGTGTGGTTGACCGAAGGAGATTTGTTTCGCGGATTAGAGAGGAAGGTTGTCGTGAGTGTGGAGGTTTTTGACTCGTGGAAGAAAACTACTAAGTTTCCTGATTACAAACGACTTCACAACATGTCCCGCTGTACATCACAACTTATAGTTGTTTTTAACGTTTAGCGCCAAAGCTGTCAATAAAAAGTTAAAGAATAAATCTAAGGTCAACAGCCTTGGGGGACATAATTCAACTTCTACCGAAGAAGTTGGCTTTTTATGAGTCTTCATTGCTTAACCGTTCGTAAATAAATATTTTCAGTAATAAAGAGAACAATAAATTCAGTTCTTAGTAATATGTAAAAGATCCTTATTTGAGAAGCTTCACACAGTTTGTCTATTCTTGGTGTAAACAGCATAAGGGACACAAAAACAAAGACTGTATTATCTAAGCATCAGTAAGGGATGTTATTTAGGATGGGGATTTAAGGGATTGGGGATTTGCGTGTCACTAGGCAATTTCTTACAACTTACACTTGATATCGAAGTACATGCAGCTTTCATTTCCTTGTATTAACCATCACAATTACATATAAACAGGAATCAAGGTATGGGCAACGAAACAAACGACTTATACTACTGTTTGGTCCTCCTTCCATGAGGATTTCTATAAAGGGTTTCTACATATAGTTTCAAACTATTTACCCATGCCCTCAAGCACTTGGTCGCTGGATGTGGTAGGGTCCATGGAGAAGAAACATCGGCTGTTTAAATAACATTAAAAATACTACTACTATTACCACTACTTTTACTGTTGACAAGTCAGACATTCCAATGCATTTTGCAGTTTGTATCGCAATATGGGGTTTTTTTTTCATTAAACTTGCAAACTGTACTTAAGTTACTCTTTTCGTAAGTCATTTGACATTATGAATGCCACTATACTCCAAATATTTGACAGAAAATCTTTGAACAAACCAGTGTTCATCTAGGCGAAATCCTTTGTCAATCCAACATAAATTAAAACCACACTTTTCATACTCTGGAAAAAAAAAAAAACTATCCACCTCATAGTATAACCGTCACTTTGACCACACTTTTACTATTGACATCAACCCGGCTACCATCCAAGCCTGAGAAAAAGATGCAGGTAAGTAACAAACACTTAGTCCAAGAGCCAGACCTCAGTCATACGTATAATATAATCACTGAGCTGGCCCCTCAAGCTTGTCTCTTGTAAAGTTCCGCTAACAGCGTCGTCTGCCACGACTGATGCAAAACCCTGTGTGTACACAGCAACCTCCCTAACACAATCTTATCAGCTAACGACACATCATCACATTAAAAATTGAAACCCCACATGACAGAAGTTCAACTTCTAAATCTCCCCCCGCCTCCCCCCACACACATATTATTTGGACTGCTAAAATAATAAGTGAAAACCACAAGTATCCTCTTTGCTTTTCGTGTTTCTTTTTTTTTTTTTTTAATAATACCTGAATTTGCTGTGATTTTTTATTTAAATTCTTGTTTTCAAAAAATCTCTCTGCTCATAAACCAACATTTCCACAAACCATGTTGCTTTCTATAGGAAGACCAGTGATTTAGTAATTCAGCACAACACATCTTTGCACAGCAGTACAAAGTAACCCAGGCTCCACTCTTGTTATTACTGATTATTTTCATTGTGTTTGTAAGCAAGTCAGCGACTTGTACAGTATTAAAACTTTTTACTGTCAACCGGTTTGATACCTCGTCAGCTGTGACTCCTCGACACTGTGTCAGATTGACACTGTCACCAATCTTAAAACCTCACCGACGATGTTCAGTATTTTTAAACACAGTGAACACAGATAGGAGTTACCAGTGACTTTCTCTCATCAACACCAGCCACCATATCCACCATATTCGTGTAGATACACATGTTCTTACATACACACAACATGCTTGTCAAATATTTGTAGGTTAAGCACAATACAAAAGTATGATCTATCGTATTACTACTTTCTTCAAAACTACTTGCCGCATGACTGTTTCTGACCTAGTGGCCTCGTTTTACAAAAGGAAAGAACAGTCAGTGTCAAGGTGTCAGCAACGGTTACACTTTTCAAATATCGGGAAAACCCAGAGTTATAGATCAGACGAGGGTTGGCACTACTGTATATTGCGCCTGGTAACATTCCGCTATGTGCTAGTCTGCCTTTCTTCTCTTATTTTAAACTTCAGGGAGTCACAAACAGCAAGGTAAGCTGCTAAGTTTTCATATTAACTTATTTAATCCATTACAATACAAAAGGTTGATGGAGAAAAAAATGATGAACCCAATGACACTTAGGCAGACCGGTGTCTAGGTCAAAAGTCAAACGTGTTCTTAGCGCTGGTGTAGAGCCACAGGCCTAGCAGTTTTTAAAGTGGATTATTTCCATAATTATGTATAGTGTGTCAATAAATAAATGTCATCATAGTCAAAACAACAAGCTTAAAATCATAGAAAACATGTGCTGGGACATAGAAGTCGACTACCAATGACATTTTGTTTCCAAACGATTTCAAACCCTTCGGTCTATATTATCAGCATTAATTTAACTGAATTTAAAAACGTAGAAAAAGTGAGCAAAATATTTGCTTTAAAACACACAGCGCTAATAATTTAATCAAAATGATTTTCAACGAGCTATGATTATTTAATTTAGCGTGAGAAATATATTTATAGGATCCTTCAAATCACCACCTGGTAAATTTAATTTGACATGAGAGTAAACTAAAGATTTATCTCCCATTACCTTATTTTAATCTTACTTAAGTAACCCCCGCACATACATATATGTACAGCGAAAGAAATAAACTTTCAAATGTAATAACAAATCTTTTTATTAGTTAAGATTTGATAGTATGTTGACAATGATGTGGAAGCTATAATTTTGATATGTTTCAGTATCACTTACACAGTGATGACAGACCTGAGCCTCCACTGACTCATCTCACCTGGTGTTGGCAAATATAAGAGCTGAAAGACTTACTGTGTTGATTCTCTGTAAACACACTAACAAACGGTAAGTTAAAACCAAGAAAAAAAGAATTAATGGTGCATAAAGGAAGCTTATGCTTTGACATAAAATCAGTCATTGTTGGTATTATTAAATTATATATGAAATACTATTATTCACAATTATGCAAAAATAATCCTTTTACAAATTTTAAACGAGACATTTATAAGAGATATTTTACAATTACAAACCTAAATAATCCATAATCTCAGAGCAGAGATAAACAGAACGTTTGTGTTAAAGCAGCAGAAAATTAGAAATGTGTGTGAAAAAAACAGCATGTAACGGAAATAGTATGTCACACTATTCAGGTGAAAACCAAGGAAATCACACCAGCTTTCGGCATTTCACAATGTTCAGCAAGCAGCAACAGTTACAAGACCAGGGTGCAGTGGCATCTCCATCAAGGGAGGTAATATTAGCATTCAGGAACATTCACAGGGAACATTTCTCACTTATAAGGGCAAACATCAGTGACTTTTACAGAATGCCAGAATCACAATTTCAAAGTGAAAATAATTTATAAAGAAACAAAAAATTGTTCCTAGTCAGTTTTACCAAAAGCTACATTCTATTTTCTTGTTTTTCCTTTTTTTCACTTAATTTTTGTATTTTATTTTTTCTCAGGCTTAATCAAGACAACTTGATTTCTGGTTGCTAGTAGGTCTATATCGTATAGTAATTATCATCATCATCATCATTCCTTGTTACTCCTCGAGGAGCATAGGGCCGCAACATAGTAATTATACGAATACAAATTAAATTATGTTATCATCCAATAAGATTTCTAATAAAAAAAATGTGTAAAATGTGCTTTTTTGTAAAATTAATTTCTTTTTAATTTATTTCTTAACTGAAGACTATTGATGCACTTAATTTTCTGTGCTGAATTTGGACATTACAACCATGTCTTCTGACTCTCGTATCCGAACAGCTTCAACAGTCAGTTAAGAGCGATGAAGCGGCTCCCAGACCAAGAAGGGTAGGAAAATTGCAAGTCTCTCAAGATTTTTGTTGTCTGTATTTTGGAATTTCTTAATTTGTGTGACAGGATGAATTTACTCATGTCGAAAATGAAACAAAAATCTAGCAAACCACCGTTTACTCTAGTGGGGAAGATGGAATGTCTTCTGTTTCAATTTTCGCAAAATGTATTCTGGGATAGGTTATACATTATTGGACTATATCTCTAAAGCACAAAAAATTATGTCCTCCTGTTTCGACATTTTTCAGCGATTATGGTTTAGACAAGTTGAAGTGTAAAATGTTTTAATTCAGACTTATCGAAGTAGCTCACTGAATCCTTTGCTGTGTTCTTATAGTTTTGGATCAAATCAAACATATTTGTTTTAAACTTACTTCAGAAATCCTTGTAAAATAGTATTTTGTTTTAATGTCAAACTCAGCAATCTATCAGTTTTAAAAATAAGAAAGAAAACATGTCATTATTGCAAATACACGTTTAAACTGTTAAACTGGAGATTCATGAATACTCCTGCGCAAGGTATTCGATAGCCTTGCCAGGTACTGTGTATATATATATAACCATGAAATATAATATGAGCATTAAAAAGAAAGATGATATAGATTAAAAGCACATTTTGCACAGATGGCACTTACTCCCATTGAAAACCACATGAACTACCAGCCAAGTCCACGGTCTGTCACTGTCAGCAAGAGGCAACACCCACAGGAGCAAGGTGCAATTGCATCTACATCAAGCGAGGTGCTGAAATCTCATGTACTAGAAGAAAAAAATAACAGAGTTTAAACAGCGTTTTCCACTAACTCTATTATTCTAGTTTTTTGGTTTCTGTCTTTGTTAATGATATTGCTTATTTTACTTTAAACTTAAGCAGCTTAGCTTGATCACTAGTCGTAATGCCAACAGAACTTCAATATTTTGAAATGAAAAAGATCGAGGACAACGTACGAATTATCATAATTACCTTAAATTATTTGACTGAATTACAAGGAATTGGTAAGATATATTACAGTTATGTCCTCTGACAACTTATATCTTTGCTGATTGGAGATGGGACATCGCATTGTGTTTCCTAACTTTACTATCAGACTGTACCCTAATCGTTTTTCCTCTTATGTCTGATCGACCGCACTAGCTACAGGGCCACGAGGAAGCGCCAACTAGACAAAAAAAGGTAAGTTATATTTGTCATTAGTTATCAGGACTGATGTTTATCCTTCTGTCCTTCGTATGATGTCAGCCTCGTTCTTGTCTCAAGCGCTGATAGCAAGCTCTTTATAAGTTTGAGTATGAGCTATTTAAGTTGAACGTTTATTTTTGTTATTATTATTATTATTGGCATTATTATTGTTAATTTTTGTTTTAAACAAGATAGTATACTTATTTTATTGTTTGTTCTTCTATTCTTCTAAACAATTATTTCACATAACAGCTCACAATATCGTTTATTTGCAAATATACAGAAAGCTCTGTATAACCAATGCATTATCCCTCGCAAACACAATCACACTAATAAGCAAGTTTCCAGATTAAGAGAGAACAAAAAATATATAATTTTAAGAGCAATCATAAAGTCATTGAAAATAATATTCAGTATTTATATCTAGGTAACAAGCTGCTTACATGGTCGTCATTGTTTTGCAATTGTCTCCCTTCATTTCTATTCACGCATAGAAATTGTGTAATGCTGTATCAATGCTGCAATATTTGAATTGAGTTCATAATTTGCCACCTTCACAATAGTTGCCGTGGAAATCCTTTCTGCTTCAATTTTCTCCTCTTTATTTGCTGCTACTTAAAGAATGTTTGAAAATTCTTTTCATAAAGAACGACATTTAATATTTTCTCCATGTGCATGAACTGCATCGCGACTTTATTTTTTTTCCATCTCCCCTTCATTTCCTTGAACTTCTATTTTCTTCCACTACCTTTCTGCAGCTTTCTAATGGTGAAAACTACAACACAAAGTATAATTTCTTCCACTGATTTTACCCCTAATAACAGTGTAAGCGCACAGAGGATGCAGGTGCTGTCAGAAGAAGGTCTGACACACAATCTGAAGGCAATGGCCAGGCTAAAGATTATGTGTTGGACATAACTGCTAAAATGTCTGCTCTGCGCATTGATACAGGTAAGTAATATTTTTAGAGACTAGCAAGATAAAGCTTATGGAAACAGTACACTTTGCTCTTAAGGATATGATTTCTAAACAAACTTCCAGTCTCCTTATCTCCATTTTTCTTTTCTTGAAAGAAGTAGATGGAGAAGGCTGATAGAAATATATAAAATAAAAAAAGGATTATTTATTTTCTTAGGTTCCTCGGAACCAGCATCCCTGAAAAAGATTCTACAGAAGTATGGTGCCGCTGTAGAGATCGACACTAAGATTGGGCAAGCAAAGATACATGGCAATTCAACTCAGATTGAGAAAACAATCAAATTATTTCGGAAGAATATGGACTATAAGGTATGTAAAGCATAGAATGAAATATCTAGAACATAGTTTTGGTGCAACTGTGAAAAGTCAATTTTTAAAAATTGTTTTGTTTGAAACAGGCAAAGGATGAAGCACAAGATCAATTCATTTATTTATCTTACTTAGTGGGTTTTTGCTTACGTGTGTTACTCATCTGACAATTGTTATCAAGAGTTCGTCTGTCTCAGTTTCACTGTTTACATTTTGAGCTAAGAAACATTTGTAGCAAATATACTTCCTCAGTGTCATTTGACTGGTTAGTTTTTAGTTTCTTCGAAGTTCTTTTAGTGACTATCAATTGTTTAGCTCAGTAATAACTGCTGTAGATAATGGTTTGATATCAGTTTTTTATCATGAGTTATTTGAGCACTGACGAAGTACAAGTTGCTTTGATACAGGGTCCAGTCTCAGAACAAGATTTCTGGATACAGTGGGTCCAGGAAACGTTCCCTGATTTTCACTCAGGGCCCTGCTTTTTACCTCCTCTCTACTTCAGCCGCGTGCCGACGACCAGACATTCCTTTGCCGGTCAACCTTTATCCGTCCTTTGGCCAGCATCTGACCAGGCTGGTCAACCTGACCAATCCGTGAAGATTCCACGCACCGTTCCTCAGCCTCCCAAAGTTCAGGACAGCGACGTTAAGGATGATGCAGCCATGAATCGTGTTCTCACCAGCTTGAAGAACATGTTTGAACAAAACAAAGAAATGTTAGTGTTAATGAGTAATCTTTACTTTAGTGATTACCTTGCTGAGCGATCTTCCACTGCTAATAGGGACCAGCCTTACATTCCAAGAAAAAAACGAGAGGTTGATATGCTTCTTATTCATCGAGATTATGGATTCTTTGTTTTTGAGGTCAAAGCTGTTGGCTGTAAAGTAACAGAATTAAGCAAATCATCAAAGGATGCCATCAAAAGAAGACTTGACAAGGCCGTTGAACAGTTAAACAACGCAACTGACGATTTAAAGGATGTGAGTTGGGACATCACTCCCAACATTCGTGTCAGAAAGACGATTATTCTTCCTAACCTCACAACTAGCCAAGTACAGGCGACCATCTTAGGAGATCACGATTTGTTGACAGTAAGGATTTCAATTTGTTGAATTTTGCAAGCATTAAAGCCCTTCTTTCTTGGGCAAACCTTTCTGTTCTTAGTCTTACTCCGCAGATTAACGATTACCTTTTATCCCTATGTTATTCTTAACTAAAAAGCAGTTGTAACTTTTGATTTTTAAAGTTCCAAACGTCTGGTCAAATAATCTGTAGTCCAAATGTTTTGAGGGTTTTCCGACCAAGTAATTTCTTTTTCAAAATTCTCGTAAAAGGTCTCACAGTAAATTAACTGCGGCACCTCATGGACAGCCGTTGATTTAGAAGGATAGGTGACGGGTAATCCATACTGATCAGATGTTGAGCTATCAACTCCTCATTAAAAAGACATGCTATCTGTTTCGCAACCGTCCGGCTCTATCTTTGCTGTCTTTTAAACTGGTTGACACTATAAACACATTCTTAAAGAAGGCGTCTATCGAACTAGTTGGTTGTGGTTTCTTCTAACGCTTTCACAGTTCAGATATTTCCTCAACCACCAAGGAATGTGCTTGTTACACTATACCAGCCCAGTAAACTATCACATGCTAAAGATTTGTAAAAGGAATTTAGTAAAACTTACGGATACTGTTTCCCTTATTTTTTATTTTTGCTTTTCCTTTACATTGAGTGTACAGAAAATCGACGTGTTAGAAATCCCTCGGACATGTTTGAATCAAGTCTCTCAAGATCCATTTGTTTTGTAACCACAGCGCCTTGGTCAGTGTCTGGAGACGATGTCATCAAGCCCCGAGGATATCGCAGGTCTTTGTCTGTGCTCTGACCAGTTGTCTGACCACAGAAAGCTCGATGAATGGTGGAAGCGACAAGTGGCTGGGATTGGGCCGGGTAGTCAGATGACGCCTCTAGCATACACAGTTCTGACAGCCAGGTACATAAAAGACATTTCTGACAAGTATTTTAAAGGAACGTGTCACTAATCAAAAAATATTGTTTTATATTTACCCATTAATTTTAAAAGATATTCTTCTTCTATTTCATGATTTTTAAAAAATTAATAATTGAAATATTCACCAAAGATAGTATGACTGACGTAACAGCTGTAAGATTTTCCACATTGTACGGTTTGACTGTTTGTAGTCTTCACAGTTTTACCGGTGGTTTTTTTTTTAATCAATGCTTATTTTATGTTACTTTAATAGATTCTGCGGTCCGGCGACAGTAGTGACTGTACCATGTACATCTTCTCCACGTATGGGTGTCAAGACCCTGGGTCAGGCCGTGAAGTGTACAGGAGTTTGTTACTCTGAGATCGGTCTTTTTCCGGAGCAAACCAATCTGCTCAGTCTGCGTCCTCCCAGACTCTTTGTAACCGGACCACCCGGTACAGGTAAAACCGTGGTGCTGCTGCTGATGGGTACAGAATGGCTGCATCGGAGAGAAAAGGTTTATATTGTGAGTACATGGAAAAAAAGTCTTCCAGTCTGCATCATGCTGAAACACCATCTCAGCCAATATACTGTAGTGGAAGATCAACTCAACCTCCTACAGTATGACTTTGAAAAGAAAGAGATGAGCAAAGCAGTGAACGAATTGTCGCAGCTGGCAAAAGGAGGAATATTGTACGTCATCGCTGATGAAGCTGGCCCTGACAAGTAAGTTGTGACAGAAAGATAATCAGGTGGGTAAAGGATGTGCTTGTCTCATCAACATCGATATGTAACTGTAGCTCCTAGAAAGTTCAGGTGTACTTAATTATAAAATTGATGTGGGTAGGGTTCCAAAGGATACAGGTACACTTAACGTGATTTTATTATATTTGTTTTTACCCCACATGGACACACACGCTTTCACGTGATAATAAAAGTTTATGAAACATTATATCACTGCTAAAATTGTAGCCGGGGTAGCCCTGACAGACATGTCTCTTTGACAGGTCAGGTAAAGAGGGAGGATTCAAAACGTTCTGCAAAATGCTGCTAAAGAAAGTTCCCCAGATCCATCTTTGGGCGGCAAGTTGTTACAACAGACATGTGCCAAATGGATGGGAAGAACAAGGATTTAACAGACCCCTCCGTTCTCCTCCAGTCGTAAGAAGAGAGGTGGAGAAGGACAGGGCCTTCACCCGTGACCGAAGTGTCAAGGAGTACGGTGACCGCGGTGTACCCGACTACACAGATGGCCCGGCTGTCAAGAGAATTTCCCACAAGAACCATTCTTGTAGACCTGCAATAAATTGTGTCGAGTGCGGTGATATGGTCGTCTCTTTCCTTCAGAAGGATCTCCGTGTTGGCGTCCCTGGTGAGTTTGATTACCGTGTGGAGAAGCATGTATAGAGTGAGACGCAGTGTCAGTTTATATATATATATATTGAAATTATTTGTTATTGATTATATTATGTTGTGTTACAAACCTTGTCCCTAAGCATGAACTTAGTTGTAAAATATACTCATAGAAGTTAACATTTAACGAGTCGATAGCACAACCAGAAGATAAAATTTAAAAAAAATTAGTATTTTCAGTCCAACTTACACATACGCTATTTACCACTTACCTCAATTTCTTTCTAAATTTCAACCTCAAATCATAAGTAATGCCTTGCTACTATATAAAATAGTTTATATGAATTGTTATTCTTTAAAAATTTCAGTTAGAAAAATTAACTGTCAAATGGATTATATATTTTTCACTTAGTGTTTACAGAGAGTGAGGAAGCAGCATCGTATGATCTAATGTGGCGAGACGTGCTGGTGGTGTACAAGACAACAGTGAGTGACAAGCTTGGTATTGTCAAAGCTATGAAAAAAGCAAAAATTCCAATGCGACTGTTGATGGATGACATGAAAGGAATTAAAGACATGGCCACGGCAAAGGATGACGTGGTGTGGGTTACACATGATGATTTGATTCGTGGGCTGGAGAGAAAAGTTGTCGTGTGTGTGGAGGTGTGTGATAATTGGTCAAAGAAAGCCAAATTAGCTGGTTATAAGAGACTTCACAGCCAATCCCGATGTACGGCACAGTTAGTTATTGTTTGTAACTAACTGTAGCATCAACTAAGTCTTCACAGCTGGTCATCAGCTGTATGTCTTGTAGGTAGATGGCACGACGATTTGCCGACTCTGATATTGTCCAGTGACTGTAGTCTGAACTCGATGATTTTGTGAAATGTATTCAAAGTTTTTATTCATAATGTATGACTTCTTCTTTCTCTTTAATTAAAACTTACTCAAATGTTGACATGTAAATGTAAATGTCATATCAAATGTCGTTTTGCGGTTGTGCTTATTTTACGATGTTTACAATTCTGTTAGATGTGATTTGGTAGTCCCAACATTCCTTTTTTTTTTTTACTGAGGTTAGATTGACGATAATAAGGCCAGTGTCTTTTATAATAACTTTGCCTGTCTCCAGAACTACAGGTCACCATGAAAGCAAAATTATAGATACTCTGTAGTTAGTTGATATGAAGTGGTTGTAATTTTCTTATCGACCTTACATTATATATGACAATACCAGAAGGGCTATTTTCTAAAAAAAACTTTTGTCACCTAAATATATCATGCAATTAAAAATTGTTGAACTAAGAGTCTGCATTTTTATCAGCAAAGTTCTCACTAAAGCGACTTTATGGAGTACATTTTTCTGAAGGTATTTCTCAAGAATAAAAATGAAACCTGATAATCACTTCCTTTAGATTTGCTGTTTGCTTTTCTTTTCAAGTTACTATTATGTACTGATGACACATATTGGTGCACAGTATATCATATGCTTAGCATGCATTTATTCAAGAACATTTAACTTGATATAAACCTTAATTAATCTGTTACCATACTTTTTACCTTCTTAAAAATGCTTGTCGCGCGCTCCAGTGGCATGATTTTCTTTATAATACACACGAGGTTCTAGTCAAGATTGTTGAATAGAAGAATGAGCAGTGTTACACTTACAGCCAATGAAAACCCAATAGTAAAAATCATACTGGCTCAGCACCTTTGTGTAGCCCCAGTAAAACTCTGATAATTAGATTGTCTTCCGTGTCTGTGACATTCAAGTACAGACAAGGAGTAGCAAGAGAAGTTGACCATTCAAGTAAATATATGAGTGCATAGAAATAAATGTCGGAGGAAACCATCGATGGTCAGCCAAAAGAGAAGTAAATCAGAGCAGAGATTCGAACCCTCGACACCTGATTTTCATCCTCTGACTGACGGGCACCAGTCCATCAACTTCTCTATGTGATGCATCGTTTCCATTCCGCTTTGCACAACGCTCAGCATTTGGCATACAAACAAATAAAGACTTGCTATCATGTATCATATAGACTCAAAGAAAAAAAACTTATCACCACCTTGTGACCTTACGCAGTCAAAAGTTCCCCGCCAGTATTGTAAAGACTAAGAAATGCATACAAATGCCCTTTAAAAAGTGTTGACAATATTAAACATTTTATAAAGCAGTCGACCATACTTTTATCACAACTTTCAATGGACTTAGTTGAGCAGAAATGAGGCGACTTTGCTTTTCACGCAAACACAAATCTTTGTCCTATTTAGAAAAAAGTACATCAAAACATAAATCATATGATATTTCTGAAAAAACTGCACTTTATAAGGAAATTGAAGAATATAAACAAGGTCTTGCACCGTCTAAACTCATTTTCGCCAGTCAGGCGATACATCACACACATATCCCATATCGCCAGAACCTACTTATACAAACCTATGTTCTCTAGGTGTGGTTGTCTCAACATCAACTAAAGCCCAGACACATTTCCTGAGAAATGAGTCCGCACTTACGGGTAGGAGACACGTAACCTCATAAGGATTTTAAAAATTGTAGGTTGGGGGGTGGGGAAGTTGTTTCAAGGCCTTAGACTCATTGAGCATTGAATCATGGGATGTTGACGACACAGACGTGTGGGGTGGGTTGCTAACAACAAGTGTCACACCTTTGTGGTGTTGAACGCTTCACACGTTGGAGAAGCAACATGTGAGCGCCTTTGATTTTTTTTATGAATGTGAAAGTCTTCTGCGTGTTTGATTACCTGCACACTGAAAGTAAGTTACGGTTGACTACATCCATAGTTTGTTGACATGGAATGAAATGTGGAACGCATAACTGATTTGTAGGCAGCGCAACAACTGGTCGTGTTTACATCCATGGTTCAAGGGTGGCTTTTGTAAAATGACCCACAAATTTTTGATTCGATTTTCTCTGCCCCTTTTTCTCGATAAGTTAGTATGTAGAGCGTTTTCTGCTATAGTTTTCGGAAAATCTGCATATACATGTGCATGTTGAATGGAGCCTGGTTTAGTATGTGAAGCTACTTTGATCTAACGACTGATGTCCTCTCACCCAAAAATGTTCATCTTCTCTAATATGGATCGGTGATCACATAGTCATGACATCCTAGTAAAAGTTCTTCATGTGAAAAACTGGCTCCACTTCCGTAGCTGTTGTGGTTTTACCAGAGACAGAGGTATTAGAGGAGGTAGTAGAGGTATCTAAGACAAACAACAGTACACAGATCACAGTGGCCTGATCTGAAAATGAGTATTGCAAACTAACCCGACCACCTGATGTTTATTATAAAATATTAAGCTTTACCGTATTAGGTAACGACACTGAGTCGCATGACCCCTCAGAACATTTTAAACTAAACCGAATAAGTTTGTAATTTTCTTTAAAAAATCTATTTAGGATGATTGCTTTTAATAAAGGCGTAGTTAAGTTGTATTCTGCTAACATTTTCTGTTTATGCTAAAAAAAAGTTTATATAAAGGAGAAACTTTCTTTATATGTTTATGTATGTATATAAAGATGAAGAGTACAAACAATGTATAGAGAAACAGAGCCGTACATTCCAAATACTGCGGCCAGCGAAAGACAATGGGTTGCTTGCACTGTCTCATGTCACACCACTTCTGAGGGACCTGCTCTGGCATACTTTGCTATGGGGTTGTTCATGATCTCCCCCAGCCTGTCTCAACCTGTGTCACCTACAAGTCCAGCAGGTCAGTTCCATCTCTCCACACACTTGTCTCACTGTCCCACGTATCAGACTGGAGAGGTTCGGCAGTCGCTCATTCCCTGTCGCTGGTCCCAGTACTTTGGATGCTCTGCTTCTGACTCCCTACAGTGGAGACGCTTCGTGCTTCCTGGTCTGAGCTTAAAGGCATTTTTTTCGGAAAAAGCTGGTGTAATAATATTGTGGATACCCCATTACTGGTTTAATATTTTCTTCTACCTATTATTTCATGTTCTTGACAATGTTCACTGTGTATGTATGTCTGTATGATTGGCTGATTGTGATGTTCATTGTGCATGTATGTGTAATATTGTGATGCCTTCCTCCGTTATAGGTCAAGACCACCCACTGCCTTTTGAAGCTTGTAAAACACATTGAACTCGCCTTCCTGTTGGGAAGTAAGATATATAAATGTGTGTGTGCGACGACACACAGCTTCAATCAGAACAGCAAAAACCTAGGCGTATATTAAATTTTTTAAAATTTTCGTTGGAAAATTATTTAAAGTTATTGCTTCGTTATTTCCCGTTCACTGTAGACACATTATTAAAGTTTAATTTGTTCATTAAGGCTTGAGTGTAAACAGTCAAGCTATTTACAGTGTCCATTTAAGGGAGGACATTGGAAGCCTTCGTGTTAAAGGAGGTCAGTAGCCGCAGGTGATGGAGACAGCGTGTTAGGCGATTATGCACAGCACAGGATATTAAGATAAGGAAGATATGTCACCACAAAAGTTATACAATATGATGTAATATTTATTATTGGATTTTAATATTTATTAACGATATTACTCTACCCCATAATAAATAAAACCACTTCAAATAATTCAAAACAACAGAAACAAAGGTTTTTACATTTGTTGTTAATAGTGCATTGTTTCCCTTAGCAGCTTCCTTTTCCTATTTGAAGTGAGAAAAGTTTTGTAAAACATTTCAGTTGTGTTTTCATATCGAAGAACACTGGCTTGGTCCTCTTAAGGGCAATTGTTTTATAGTATTCCCTTTGTTTTGATTGTTTATTTTAATCTATCCCTTTCTTTATGGGAGTGTTAGGGACGCATGATACTTGGTTTTTAGTGTTATTTTATGTATGTAATAAATTAGTTTTTGTAACTTGAATTTTGTCTTTATCATTTCTGTGTGGTCTGCGCTTAGCTGCGGTTCGACTGGTACGTCGCGAACCGTCTCCGGCCGAGCGAGAGGTTGTGCGTTCGTTGCCCGCTGTTTTGGGCGGTTGCGAGCGTGCATCCGGTGACGTAGGGAACGGTCACGCGGCAAGTATATTTATGGAAGTATATACTACAACGATAGAGAAGAAAATAATGTTAAGTGTCAGCTTCAAGAAATGATGATGTCTTTCATCGAAAAACAAAAGGTCAGTTACAAATTTAGTAACTACAAGACAGGCACAGGACATGACTACATAGAGAGAAGGAGGCACTTTGTCTAGAAGTGTCAGATGACACATCAGGTTTTTATGACTACAACAGTTAGGAATATCAGTGATTAATTTTCCGCAACATACGAGTAACTAGCAGACGCCAATTCAGAAAAAAGAGGAAGAGACAGAAGGAAGGGCAGACAACTCTTGAAATAAGATGTGTTGTTATTTTTTGTTTCTCCTGCTGATTACTTTGTTATATTTCTTTTTTGACAGTTGTAGCAGGCTTGTAAAACAAAGAGTTTGGCGGATTGGAATTTCGGCTGTCTCTCTCGCTCTCTCCCATTTATTTCTCTCTCTCTCTGTTTTTCTTTGTATCTGTTACCTAGGGTACATGGAAACCTAATACAGTTAAAAAACAAACTACTTGACCTCGAGTTAGAGATCGACTAGTACTAAATCCACTGTCCACCCCGCCACATGTAGGAGGAGTTGATGGTTAAGGGGAAGGGTGGTCGTCCTCTTGTTTGTGCTAGCTATAGTCGCTGATTGGATGAATGATGCGGGGTGGCTGGTCGTCGAGTGGAATCTCTTGTTATTTGTTTGTGTGTGAACGTCGGAAATAGGGAAACAAGAAATTCGCAGGATATTTCTCGGACCATGAGCGTGGATGGAGCACTTGATCGACAGTCGATTCTTCTTCAGCTACAAAATAAATATTAGGGCCTTTTTAGGACACGTCTTTTTTTTGTGTACAAAAATCGTCATTTAATGTAATACCGCTATTTTGTTTTAAACATCATTACAACTCATATATAGTACCCTGAGTTTCTTGCGACTCCATTTATGTATATATAGGCACAAATCTCACGACCAAAGGCACCAACTTGGTTTTTACAAGTAATTTTAAGGTATATTCTCATTTATTTTAATTATTAATCTTAATTATTTACTTTATGATTCAAAACGTTTCTCATGTGTTTCAACTAACAAAATCCGTTCGTCTGGCTGACGATTGAGGCTTATACTTCGTATAGGGCTTATGTCACATGCATCCTGAACAAAAAAAATAATCTTGGGGTCATTTAGGGGCAACACTGTAAGTAAGGACTGCAAGTGTTGCTGATGACAGTGATGGCATACACAGTACCTAGCCCATTGTTCATCAGATGTTGTGACTCATAAAGTGGGTTCTCTTCTGCGTCTGTATTCTTCTGCCTCCCATTATGCATGTGTGTATGTGAGCAGCATTCTGTGTGCATACATGATGTAATATTAGAGGCTTACGTCCCTGAAGAGGTTATGATATTATCAACAGTTTTCGATTTTATTCAATAGTTTTATGACACATGAGAAAAAGAAATCAATCACATATGTGTGTGTGTTAGCATTGCTTGCGGTGATCTGCTCAGATTCCACTGCCAGTGCACCACTAAAGGCTAGTAAAGGTTCATTTAGTTTACAATGGTATTCTTTCTTGTAACACACATTGTGAACCAGACGATTTTTTTAGCAGCAATGAGTATCTTGAAACATGCAGCAACCACATGCAAGCTCTGTTACTGCATGTGACATTCTGGCATTGTCCAAATCTTTCAGCTCCGCATCTGTCACAGCACGGCTACCATTAAGGTCTAGCAGAGCATCCATTGAAGCGGAAACACACTTATTTACTAGGCTGGCAGAGATAAGTGTGCGACGTGTGCAACACAGCCAGCAGAGTACATCGCTGGCAAACGGCCCTAGCAAGAAGGTCAATGGATTTTGTGCCAGAACCGAGAACCAGGCGCGCGGTGCTGAGTGCAGGGTCAAGGCGTTGCCATGGCTACAGTATTCTAGGTCAGCCTCCCGCTACACTGTGGTCTGGGAGAGCTACACTGCTCCATCCTCAGAACTAATGCACTGAACATATGTTTGCACAAAAGCATACATTTTTAAAAACGCAAACTTAAGTGTTAAATACTTCTTCAAACATCATTGAAGATTATAGTACTAATATCTTAACCAAGGTAGAAACATTGTTTCACAATGATTTCAATTTTCTTACATCAGTTCACCAATCTTTAAGTTCATAGCAGTGTATGTGGCTCTGGCATTAACCCAGTTTGGTACTAGCTTTTTTGAGGCGGGGGTGGGGGGAGGAATGAAAGAAAAATAAATTCCAGAATACAAGGGCTTCAGTGTATACTGGGAACAGACATGTCTCTCAGGTTCCTTCCACCTTATAGCGACATTAACTTTCTGACTGGAGAGCCTCGTCAGACTGACACAACACAGACACAGGCTGGCAATAAACGACTCCTGTCAGGTCAGCAGAACCAATCGCTAACTACAAAGCACAATCATGTATAGTAAAGTATACCTTGACATCTGCTTTTAAGAAAACAGTAATAAATAAATAAAACCCAATGGTTTGAATTGTGGCAGCCCAGGACTTATGCGCAATTGATTATTCTGCGGATGCGTATTTGCGCCCGGGCAGCAGTCAGGTCTGGAATGGTTGTCAGGGCAGCAAATACATCCTGACACAGCGACTGCCACGGAGACAAGACGCACTGACACCGCGCCTTCTGTCACAGACATTTGTCAGTGTTGTTAATGTCACAACAGCAAGACTGTGTCACGTGAGAAAATCATCGCTGTGACCGCAAACTATTCCATTCCTCATGTCTTCTCCCTGTCTCAAAATGGCGTCGAAGCCTGCTGTGTGATCAATACAGTGGCAACACACCTACATGCCTGCTGTGTAGTGCAAGCCTTGGAAACTACCCACACGTACCACGTGACACTACACGCGTAAGGATACCTACAGGTAGTGTGACAGGTTTCCTTTTTTGTAAAAATTTAATCCGAATGTATTCCCATGAAAATCTTCATTCACCATAATTTAATCGATGACCTTAGACCTTGAACTGTGTGGCGGTGATGCGAGGTGGAAGATGTTTATATCTGGAAAAAGCGAACTATAGAAAAGCAACATAGTGTGACAGTACAAGATCGTGACACAGATTCGTAACATCACAAACTATCCAAACGTTTGGTTTGGCTAATTCAGATATATTTTTTGAAAAAAAACCCAATCCGAAGTCATCCCTCTCACCAGGTTTAACAAAAGCTTGGTCTAAACTCTAAAGTAACGTGCAAGACTTCATTGAACAAAGGGAAGCAAAGCTGAGCAAACACTGGGGAGTGATGAGTGGAGTTGTGTACCTTTAATGCACTACATTTGATGAGGCTATTACTAGAGCTAGATCAGGTTTTCTTTCTTGGTTTGGGTTAAAATTAGGCCAGCATTGTTAAGTTACAGGACTTATGATTTAGTTTAAAGGTTTGTTTAAGATCAGAGTGAGGAGATGGATTGTGTAAGAGACAGACAGACAGACATTATGCGGGTTTCATAATTATACTTTTTTCTGTTTTGCCGTATTTGTAATGGCCCAGCTACAGTTGTGTTATCAAATTTGTCTGTTAAGACTTTGTAGTCTGATAAAATATAAACATTCTATAGTTAACTAGTGCCAGCGTCGATGTCTAATACATAGACTGTGATAGCATTCCACTTTCTCTATGGCGGTGCATCCAGTAGGTAACTGTCAGTTGTTGGATTTTCCAGTTCAAGGAAAAGACCAGAAACGTACATAGAGACTGAAATGAACATTTAGAAAATACAGTCATGTATCTATAATACTATTACCATTCATCACAACATACCACTTTAATTGACACAGTGAGGACTAGTTATTTTATATGATCGATTAAACATATGATAATGGATGGATGATAGGTGGATGATAGATGGATGATAGATGGATGATGATGATGATGATGATGATAATGATGAAAAATACGAAAAATAGCACATGGAAGTCATTACAAATATCCTGAAAGTAACAATTTATAATTACAGGTTCTACATAAACTATGTCAACTCGCTGGTACTCGCGGCAGATGTTGTCTGTCTGTTTAACATTAATCTTCCGTCTCCTTCTGTTCACCATACGAGCTCTGGCACAAGGTAGGTTCAGTTCTGTTCTGACAAGGATTAGGAAAGTAGTATCAGCACCAAATCAAAAGTTAACAAACAAATTAAACTGCATATTGAAAGTTTTCCAGTAAGTGTTAATCGGTAATTTGCAAAAAAATGTCAATATACGTTACACACACAGGGACTGACATATGTTCTTTCATATAGCATATTACAAACATATGAATGCGGGCTTCCGGACATTGTAATGAAAGTTGTCCAAGTGATCTCTTATTGGCTTAGTGCCTCTTTTCTTCTCTTGTACTTTTCGTTATTTACTTTTTCTTTTTTCTATAGCTGGGCTAGGATACAATATCAACAAACAGTTTCAAGCGACCACACGCAATAATAAACAGCAATGGCCCTAAACTATCAGCCACGTCTGATGTCACAGACAAATAATATATCTCCAAAAGTCTCACTGATTATTACCGTTAATTTACTATTCTCCAATCTCTCTTCTACGAGAAAACAATTCTGAAGAAAGGCATGGGTGTCTTGGACGTCTGAAGACTTCAGCCTTTCAGGAAAAACAATTATTATTCGTCGGACATCGGATATAAGCCAGTTAGATATTTTTATATTATAATCGAAATACGTTAATTCTTGGTACCAAGCAGAGTCGTTGTAAGTGAAAACAGTCTCCTCTTTCTCCTGTTTACATTGAGCTTTGCTTGTCGGCTACCTATGAGCCTTCTAGAAGCCTCTTCAAGGTTCGTAGTATGCGGATATTCTGTCGCTTCAGTTGTTTCGTTTCGTATAATCACTCCGAGGAATCTTCTCCCACCTGTCGTCGAGGAGTCTTTAATCATGGCTCAGGAAATAATCCACAGTTAGTTTGAACAGATGACTGAAGGGCGACTCGCACACGTGTCTTGTCCTAAAGTGTCTTACCTTTCACGTCGATACTTTTGATGCTCTCCCCTCGTTTGTATGAGTTCTATAGATAAATATATTTATTTCACTCTCGCGTCACACGATGTTTACCTCACAATTATCATACATTTTCTTACTCTGTTACACCCTTTCTTTGCTCAGCAACACAGTAAATAGTTGAACGTTTCAAAATACGATAAGAAAATGAAGATCGAATAGGGAGGTCACAAAGGTTACCCCTGGCTAGGCAAGAAACTACTTGTAGTACACTGACTGCTGAACTTGTTTTCCTTTTGTACAAGTCAGGATCTCTCGTCATGTCAGAAATCCTAATCTAGTACACCCAGTAAATTTGTTGTATTTTTAAATTTGCATGGAAGTCACATCCAAAACAGCACAACACACGTAAAGAATAGAATAATGCAAGCTACTTTATATATAAATAATTAAAACTAAAGACTATTTTTTTCTTTTTTTATTTCATTTTTGCGGCCGTATGCTCCTCAAGGGAGCAACAAAGAATAAACTAACTTTTTTTCGTCACACTACAGATGCAACGTGTGAGGTACCTCCGGTAGAACCGTTGGCCAGTACTTCAGTCACCTGCCACTTTCCTGACGATGTCAGCAAGACAAACAAGGGCTTCAGTATTGTCATGTACCAGGGCAACAGAAGTCAAGGTAGGTAGAACGGAAGTTACATGCTGTTTACATGTTTATTGGTTCTCCTCTTTTATCTGGTCTTCGTCTGATAATCATAGTACGATATTTCTACCTGAGTCAGTAAAATGGCTACTTCAATATTTTATGAACTTGACATTTTATGACTTGTTTTTATTTTTTATACTGAAAATGACATAGTTGAAGGGCTTAACTTCAATTTATTTTTGTAAAAATTATGGTAAACAAGATGGAAAAGACATCTTGGAGTGCTGGTGGCTGGAAGGCAAAATGGGATGTGCGGTGTCGTCTGGATACAAGTACAATAGGATGGTCTCTAACCAACTCACGTTGGACATCCCTCAAGTGTCTGCAGAACACATTGGATTTTATGCTTGTAAACTTGTCAACATGGATCACAACCGTATTAAGCCCTGCGAGCTGAAGATTAAGTTAGGTAAGATTACTAACATTATTTAATTACTTAATTTCAACCTGCTGTGAACAGAATGGCAGCTATGTATTTTTATCTAATATTATTTGCCTCTTTATTTACACATGATATAGAAGCTACCATTTGTGCAAGCATGATGTTTGATCTTTAAGGTTTCCATTAAAATGCACTTCGAAGATCAATGTTAAAGTTTTGCTACAGTTAACAACAAAAAAGAGCCAATGAAACAATTCACAAAATAAAGAAAAATAAAGAAAGCAAACTAAACAAACCAAAAAGGAAAGCAAACTTGTCTTCAAGAGGCAGAACTTTACTGTGACATAAATGTATGAACACTTATCACAAGCGACGTGAATGAACCGGATATATTATAGATATTTCAGCTTCTGAAGACAGTCTCGGGTATCGTTTGACAAAACAACGACTTAATGTTGCACGATTTGCTGAGTTATAGATTAATGCTTAGATGATAACCTTTACAAAACCTCAGAGGATATGTTTTGTTCATTTCTGGACATCATACCACGGGCAGACTTGGGGAAGTGATATAAGGGCATCTTTAAATACCTTCATCTTATTGTAATCCTTTTGTGTAATGGCCGTTGACAAACTGTACCGTGTCTGTGCCTACATCTATTAACGAGTGACAATGCTAAGGACACTTCTTTAGTTTAGTCCACAGAGATGTCTTTTTAGTATTATATTAAAGAGTAAGATTATTCCCCTACATGATCGACTGAGTATTTTCCGATCTTTTACTTTCACTAAAATAGTGTCTGACTACAGTCATCATCAACAATAACGCTTCGGGTCAAAACGCTTGATAAAAATAAGCCACAGTATTTGACAGAGAAAATATTAGTTGGTCTCAGTGTGATATTTAAAAACAATAGCAAATATGTAGAGCGTGACAAAGAAATGATAGAATTTTAACAAAATTACATTTTAATCACGACAACGCGGTCAGTATGAGCATCTACTTTAAAGTTTGAGCTCAAATATTACTCAGGTGCATTTTTTTTTCTTGCAGTGGGGAAAACAATGTGTGACGTTTCCTCAGTAGAGCACGGGTCACAGACGTCACTGACATGTTACTTCCCTGAGGACCTCAGCAAGACCAAGAAAGACTTGGCTGTCTATCATTATGCAAGTGATGGTCATAGAGGTATTCTGCATCTAGAGAATTTTTACTTTTTGCAGTTCTCATACAGTCCTGGCAGTGTCTTGACCCGGGTTGGCGTGTGCCATCTAAGAGACATGATGATGATGATGATTTATTGATTTATTGATTTATTGATTGATTGATTGATTGATGATTGATGATTGATGAAGATTGATGATTGATGATTGATGATGAGGATGAGGACAATTGAAGTACGTTGCTTAATAATGAAACTCGATTATTATGCCTTGTGACATTGACGTGAAAAAATATTTCTTTAATCTTTGAAAGACCATGTTTCAGTAAATTCAATGTAATACATTGCTTGCTTTATGATTATTCATTATCTTCATCATCTCTTGCATGTCATGTCTGAAGATCGTGTTCTGCACGTTCGATGGAAGGGAGACACTTTGAATTGTATCAGCGACCGTCGCTACCAGTTTGACTGTAGTTTCACCAACCACCTGACTCTCACTATACCCCGAGCCTCCACAGATGAAGAGGGGATGTACAGCTGTGACATTGCTAGGATTGGGACTGATAAAAGTGAAAACTGCTTATTCAACCTTAAAAAGGGTAATAAAACTATTTAAAAAAACATTAAGTAATATTATATAGAAAATCAATCTACTTTCCAGTCAATCAAGTTCTATTTCATTTATAAACAACTTTGCTGAGTCACAATTACTATATCTTACAATAAAAGTTAAAGATATCGGCTAGACGATAAGAATAGAATTTATTTAAGATGTTTAAATTTGATAATAGTGTACAAGAATCATCTCCATTCTCTCTCCCAGATGCAGTGAACTCGTCGTGTTCCATCCCCAGTGTCCAGGAGGAGCAGCCTACGACACTGACCTGCACGTTTAGTGTTGACATCAATGTGACGAGAAGAGACTTCACTGTCGTCCGTCTTGGTGATAAGACCAACAACAGTAAAGTTTTAAACTTTTATTTACAAACATAATGTTAAACGTCTTGTTCACTTTCCCAATAACCACATAATTAACATGTTTGTTTGTTTTCGTTTTTGTTTTGTCTCTTCCTGCTACTCTCTAAATATCACCAAGAAGTATTCTGAGAGTTATTTTGTTAAACGTGGATATTTTACTGTTAAAGATTTATCTAAGAATTATAAACAGATTCTGGTCTGTAGAAATAAAAATGTAAATGTAAATATGAATATATTCTGTAAGTTTTAGGAACTGAAACACAGCGGTGTGTTTTATTTAATTAAAGAGTTCAGGATTTGCACCTATAGTTAACAAGTCCTGGGAAATCTCGGTAAACACCGTACAATGGCCGAAAGGTGGAAAATAACATCGAAATATCGGACGATCTTGATCTGTCATGCTCTAGCAGCGAAGATGAGTGTAAAGCGCTGTTGTCTAGGTAACAAACCTGATGTGTTTGAACTCAAAGATCGTGCTTTGTAAACAGAATCAACATGTCCCGAGAATTAATTGTAACGAAATATCAAGATTCACGTGTTTATGTTTCATGTGTTTTATTGCAAAATTCAGTTTTCACACAAGTTTGTGAAAAGCCGCTTGATGGGGTCTGAGTTCTCCGACCAAATGTCCTGAAACTGTGGACGGTCCCGGAGATGCAGGTTGGGTTCCATTTGGCACATGTCTGAGCGTTTGAAGAGATACCCTCAGGTGTTATTGTGTCTACCCGTCTGTCGAACCCATGAAGACGGTTCAGATGTCAAGCTACGGCTGTTTGCTCTTTATAACCGCTCTTGTACCCGGTTGACACGCTTACTTTAACTACATGTGTCTACAGTTGGTCCACAGTTTCATACCTGACCTTATTTAATTGTTAGCGATTGTATGTCCTACTTACAGCTACCACTTGACATGTCTCTGTGAATCAGTGTGGGCAATTTTTTTTTAAATCTGACATTTGTTTAAGCGTAAGTAATCATCAACGTTTAATCGTATATTTAATATATAACTAAAGGATTGCAAGCAGAGAGAGAACGTGTTTAACAATGTCAGTGACTCACACCGTGACAAAATTGTTTATAATTCTGACAACATGAATGACATGTGCACGGCTCTGCAATACATGACAAACACAAAATTTTCTAGTTTTAAAAACAGCGACTCGCTGTGTACTCTAGCTACTGGTACTCCACCTGAACTACAGCCTCAACTTCATAGTAGTCTTAGGATACGAGTTGGCTGTTATTTTGATTCTAACGTTTAACTGACAGTATCTTTCCCGACCCTAAAAAGTGTTTGTGAGAGAGTGAGAGAGTGAGAGAGACTGACCATTGTTACATCACCTGTCCTAGGTGTTGGTATCCTAGTCTGCACCTGGCGACATAACCAGCTGAAGTGCACCACAGGTGCGGGATACGAGTTCAACAACACCGTCACGGATCACCTCGTCATCCGAGTACCGCGAGCGTCACGTGATTACAATGCGACATATGCTTGTCACGTGATAGGCTCTGACATGAAGGGCTTTCAGTCATGTGACTTCGTCGCTATGCAAGGTGTGTATGTGGGTAGATGGGCAAATGCCTCAACAAAATATAGACTTTCATAAACATCACTGTGGTTTCAGTAACCCGCAAGACACGTTCGAATGTCTTTGTTGCCTTAAATTTAAAAATATAATGTTCATACGTAGTTTCATTTTCTTGAGACAGTCGTTTGTAAAATGGTTTTTCAGAAAATGAAAAATATCCAACAATAGTTTGTTTTTTGTGTTTTTTTTTTGTTAGTCAGCAGTGTCGTCAACATTCCGTACTCTACTGGTGTCGAAGTCATCATCGTATACGTCCTCATCTTCCTCTTTCTCGCCGTCTTCGTCGTCTTCCTCTTGGTTGTACTGAAACTGAAAGGCCTGCAATGCAACGATGTGTAAGGAAACGCGACGAAAGAAAGACAGAAAGAACGTGTGCGTGTGTGTGCTCGTGTGTGTGTGTGTATGTTCGTGTTTTCGTGTGTGCCTGCGTGAATCTGTTCGCACAGTGTATTATTTGTTAGGTTTCTTGTTTCATGAGATGTAAAAACTTTTCGATATATTCATTATCGCCAAGTTTTGAAGCCTCTGGTTATATTTTTTTCCCTCCTTACAGAAACATCGAATAATCTTTGCTCTCTCAGAATTCTTGAATTTTCGGATTCAGATAAGATGTCAAGTGTTGTAGCTCAATGTATAAAAACTAATTGATCAGCGTGCTTTCTCTATATAAATCTGGAGTGCAATCAGGTTTCTCAATTTTTTTTTTTTTTGAATTACAGGATACCTTGGAAATGTGTTAAAAGGAAAGCCTCAAATTCTTCAACGGAGGTAAGAGTAGCAAAGGTTGTGCTCACCTTGTCACCACAAGAAACTATTCAACTCCTTAAAACAGGTGAGTCAGACATGCCACCCTGGACATTCATAGGAGGAACATGCAGGCAGAAATAAGTACAAGTATATAGGTAGTCAACAAATACATTGTAAACAGCATATCATATTAAAATGAAAGACCTGCTGTATGAGAAATAAATAAATTAATATGCCATAATTACTAGAAACAGTCTATGAAAATCTTGTTACATTATCTCTTTCGGTCAATATATTGTATACCTATAATTAATTTTAAATTAAAACTAATTATTCATTATTCGACTATAATATCAGATGATATGTGTAGTAGTATGTTAGGAGCAACGTTTAATATTTGTAAGTGTAAATTATAAAATAATCAGCATATCAACTGTTTAGACGCCTATTTAAAATATACAACACGCAAAAGATACTGGATCCGTTAAAATAAATAGTTTTAAAAAAAGAAAAGAATAGAAAATAATATACTTCTCTGTTATTTACATATTAAGAACGTGAGAAATAAGAACTTCGTGGCGTCTGTATTTCCTAAATTTCGCAGTATGTGTGCAACATAAAAGTAGTCTTTGCATGTCCACTATCTCTAGTCAGAGCCAACGTCCTCCTTCTGTTTCAATAAAACTGTAAAAACTTGGGGAACAGTCGTTAATCAGGTGATGAGTAAGTGAGTAAACTGATGATCGCTTCAAAAAATTTTAAATATTAATAAAAAAAGAAATACGGTTTACATATTTGTTTTAAAGTATTTATTAAAATAAATTTTATTTGTCTATATGAGGCCAGTTTTCTGTAGATTTTCTGAAACAGAAAACAGGAGTAGAAGTGCTCTGTGATGACAAACTGCGCGGGAAAGTAAGAAAAAACATCTCAATCCGTGGCACGCTACCCCAGGTCAGGCGCTCCCTCCAGATCATCGACGAGGTTAGTAAACTAAACAGCTATTACAAGATAGTTTTCAACAATTAAAATATGATAGCAACCTTCACAGCTCTATATATAAAGGTATCAAATATAAAGTGATAAAGAAGAGCATTTCTAGGAATTATTTTAAAGGCTAACTCGTCATGTAGAGGAGTATGGAGTAACCTATGGATACCACATACAGACAGCACCAAGAATTCCCAAAAATAATATTTCTTTATGGAGTTGCACACTGGCCACAAACTGTCATTGATTGTGGAATCTGTTCGTGGTCAGACCTTGGACAACACTTCTGCAGACGTGTTAAACCAAGAGACGTGCTCGCCAGCGCAGACATCTTTAACATCTCAAGCAATTTGTGTGAGTTCTTCTTGCATTTAGGTTTTGTTTTTTTTACATTAGATTGCGAAATATGTGGTTTATTAGTACCATCTTTTAATTTTTTTCATCTTTTACTGCCTTATTAATGTTGCTTCTGGATGTTACTGACACAGACTCAAGTGGAGAGAGACTGACTTCAATGGGTTGAGGCCACGTTCCCCGATTTCGACTTTCTTGGCTACTTCCTGCCTCCTGTCTACTTCAACCACGTGCCGATGACCAGACAGTCAGTTGCTGGACAAGATATTCTAGTCATTCAGTCAGTATTTAAACAATCAGACTTACTTAGCCAATCTGAGATGATTTCATCAAATACCAGCTTTTCCGCTTCCTCTCCTTTAGGAAAGTGAATAATGTCATCAGCGGGTGTGTAATTGTAGATGTCCAACATGAATTTGAATTTTCTGCCAGCGCTTGTATTGTTCTGTGGCCTTTGACCTACCAGCGATCTGAAGATAGATGGTGGATGGTCACTACCCTCAAACTGTCTGGAAACTGTTATTGTAGCAAGCTTTCTGCTTTGACTCAGCGTCAATGTATTGACAGAACATTCCAGTGTGGGTGATGAAGGAGGGTGACATCGATATCGTGGCAACTTGTGGTTGTCTTCCCTTGACAACCAGCTTCAGTAACATAAAGACTCTACCCAACAACCACCACCTGTGTGGTCTTGTGCATTTATCATATCACGAACTTATTTTTATGTCTTATTTATTATTTTATCTCATTATTATGTCAGTTTTCTTTTATAGCTGCAAGCGTCTTTTTACTTGTCACTTTGTTTTACTTTTGTGTACACGATGTTTGATGTGGCTAATTACCTGCTTCTTCGTCTAATGGTAGTCACATATTTGCTACTGTGTTGATACTAAGCATAATAATGTCTCCGCCATTTATATTAAAGCCTTAAATAATCAAACATCAACCATCAAGGGAGGCAGTCCACCCTGCCTCATGCATGCCTCTATCATGATCACGTGAACACTTAATAATACTGTGATTAAACAGGACAGATATATTGGTAAGTAAAATATACTTGTGTTTGATATGTATTATTTTAACGCGGATGATAACCATGCAAGGGAAGTATTCACCTCGATCTCAGGCCACCAAGGCCGAGGAGCCTGGAGTCAAACTGTGAGTAAACTTTGTAAGAGGTCTCTCTGCCAAACATCGGCGCACAGATGGGCTTCAAGACAAGTCGGGTATGTCAAGATGTCAACCATTACAAACACTGATTGCTCCACCCGTATCATTCTCAGCTCATTCGCAAGGTAACAAACATCAAGTTACTAACTAACAATAACTTTTTACTATCAATGTTGTGGATGTTGGTTGTGGTCTCATCCTGACATCCTGATTCCGCTTGTTGTTGTGACTGTTATTCTCTCTGCCACTGTTCCCTGGATGACTGACACAACTGACTGTTTTAATTAACTTTCATGTCACTTTAAACATGCCGATGTTTGTTGGCCGTTCCTCTCAGATTTCCTCTTCATTGTTATTTATGTCATTAAAACTACTTAAAGCTAATTACAAGGATTTGTGTCAAGTCTGTACTGCCTGCTCGTAATGTTGGAAGGAAAATCCTGTCTGCGTTCCATCTATTCCTAAGTTAACTCGCTAAGAGATGAAAAGATGTTGTTGGATGAACATGTAACCACTCGCAGTTGAGAGAAATAATAATAATAATACGCAGACATAATAATAAGAAAACAGACACGGACTTACGCAGATAACATGCACAGTGTACATCAAAAAAAAAAAAACGATAACAAAACAAAAAAACAAACTTGGAAATAGTTTGTGTCTGATAAAATCCTCTGTCGTTGACAAGAATAAACAAGATAGTGAAGTTGTAAGGATAGAGATGACTGCACCGGATAATCTTCTTTCCGGCAAATGGTGAGATAAAAGACGCTGACAGTCGATGGGGCACCAGAAGGCCGTAGATGGACATCATTGTGGTTCTACACAGTCAAGACAGTCAAATAATAAACAGTCAACACTGGTGTGAATAGAACTGGCATTACTCATACAACAGTTGATGTTGCCGGCAAAGGTGAAACGTCCACAAAGGATACAAACAATCTCTAACCTTCTGGGTGTTATGATGCTCTACATCGACAACTCTCAATCTCCTTTCCTGCTTTGCCCTGTTATTCCTGTCCCCAAATATTCTAGAATCTGCCTTGTTGCCACCCTTTCCCTCCACCCATCTCCACCTCCATGGGAAACCCGGGTCACAGGTGAACGAGCAAAAAATTAAGCGCACAGACTTACAGAAGTATGTGAACAAGCGCAGTCAAGAGGATTTGAAAGATCACGTGGTACGTGCGAGATTTATTTGCTTTAAGTAAAGATTTAACGTCAAGGGTCAGAATTATTTAGTCTAAAAATATGAAATCATCAAGAATCATATCGGTGATATCACGTCACTGATATTTTTTATGCGTTCTCAAATGGTTCGATCCTCGATTTCTATTATCTCGTAAATGACAAAGACTTATCTGTGCTTGGTGGTGTTTTGCAATTTGAGCTTGACTGTTTCCGCACATTATTTTGGTACGTAATCGTGGATGTTGTCAGGGACGGGTACACTCTCAACGTCACACATCACTCGAAATCACTGACTGCCATATGTACACACGTCCCCACACGTGTTCTTTTCACACAGATATCACAGAGATTTGACGTGGGCAAATAAAATTTATATAACTCAACATTAAACAATTAACACATACGTTAATGCAAATCATAAACGGTGTAACAACGGTATAAATGTCTTTTAGTGGCGTCGTTCAATTAAGTTGGTAGTCTTTTTTCCCAAATAGTTCTCAAATTCCTACTAACAGTTTGGCTTCTGCCATTCACACTTATTCATACATCCACACTGTCCGGAGCAGTCGTCCGAGAATAAACTTTCCGGAATAATCCACACTTTCCAGGTCTAGAAATTGTCGGTGCTGTCTCGGCAGACATCCGGCCGACGTCCCCGAATGATTCCTTTGAAACAACTCACAAGTTCCGGTTCTCGGCAGACACCCGGCTTCAAAAATTCTTCTGGAATCACCCACTTGCTCCAGAGCAAAACCTCCGCTCCTGCCTCCACCGCTAGTCTCTTCTCTCTCCCGTCTGCTCTCTTCCAATTTCTTTTCTCCCTACGTAAAATCTAAAATTGCGTCATATTATGACGTCGGGTTATGACGCCAAACCACGACGCAGCAACCTCGCTCACTGGTAAGGGCGATAATCCCTGCCTACCTATTCCTAACAGATGTGTTACCAAAGCTACAGAAAAGAAATTTCTCTGTAAGATATTTACATGCAGCAGTAAATATACTTTGGGATTTCACCTGGTTTTACATTGACAAATAAATACTACTTATTTATGTTAAAATGTTAGCATTCTTTTTACAGACCTATTGGAGACATCAAGCGATTGTTGTATACCTGGTTAGGTAAACAAAAACTGACACCTGAGTATGAATTTAGCTCAGGTGGTGGACCAAAACATTGTCCCAGATTTGAATGCGAGGTAACTTACTAATAAAAGTAAAATAATTGTGAAATACAATAATGTTCCAAACCACTCTTATTAAGATAGAGTTCAAGCAGATTTGTATAGTCTGATTATAGCAATAGCAGTAAAACTTGTTATAGGATGATTGGTTTTAATGCAAGGAACAGTTTTGCTTAAAGTAATTGAAATCAGTTACATACATCCTTCTAATAAATAGCAGTGGTCATTTGAGATTATACTTAACTATTAAGATGGTTTAGTTTTAGTATAAACTTTTTGAGCCTTTCTATATACAGTATTTCTGGAAGCATATTTTTGATGGATATATTTCATTTCATCAGGATATTGTACAAAACTGCTTGATTACAAGTTTTCATTAACATTTATTATGCAGCTGCGAGTTGAAGGCTTTGACTATGTTGGTGTTGGAAATTCAACCAGTAAGAAGGATGCGCAGGCAAAAGCAGCACGTGACTTTACTGACTATCTTGTGCGCGTTAAGAAGATCAATGCCAGTGAAGTCCCAGCAGCAGCTGTAAGTATTTCTGCTTCTAATTACTTAATCACCTAGCACGTGGACTAGGAGGCCCGTGACGTCACCGCGGAGTACCTGCCCTGTGACCTCGGAAACTGCCTGACGTCACGGCCAGTGTGTACGGCATCGTGTGTGTGTGTACATGTATTTGTGCTAATAGATTCTAGTTGGCTGGACATGTGGAGAGCGACAACCCTAAGAGAGACTATGAACTGTGTGTAACGTACTCAACGATTGGTAGAGCGGTCATAAGAGAGGAAATAGAACTGGACCCTCGTTGCTAGAAGAGAGTGCGAGGAGTGTCATCTTCATATTAGTGTTGTATGATTGGACTATGTTGTGATTGATGTACACAAGCGATGTACCAGCGGCATCGTGCAATATCTGCTGTCAGGTCATTATCTCTCTGGTCACGCATCAAGCACCGGACGAAAAATAAATCGACATCAACAAGACACCGACAAAAGGCAAAAGCCAAAACCAAAGGCGTGGATGCGACTCAGTGTACGGTAATCAGATTTTAAAGACATGCAGGACATTGATGAACTTGCCAGAAAGCCGGACATTGGGCGTCCAGCCCGGACATTTTATGAGCAGGCGGGAAGGGAGAAGGGGGGGGTACTGGTGTTTTACGCCGTGCCAGCAACTGAACTCTGGGCAGCCAACCTTCCCTGTAGTGGTGACAGGCACTAACCGTTGCGCCACCGGACAGCTTTATGAGCAGGCGGGACACGAGGTCAAAAGCGGGACTGTCCCGCCTAAACGGGGACTTCTGGTCACCTAACAGTCTGTAGTAGTATTTTATCGATATAAGAACTTGTAATGATCACAGAGAAAATGTAAGGACGTGTGTGAGGAACTGTAAGGACCACATGACAAATATAAGGACTTATAATGCCATACGGCGAAAATTCTCTACGTAAGGACTTGTAAGGACCCTGCGAACCTTGTATCTTACAGAGAAATTTCTTTTTTATGTTTTCTTTTCAATCTTCCTATTTTAAATATACTTTTACACTACTGCTCATAAACTTACACTCTTGGGTATATCTCCCAATAACAATATTTTCTGCAAAAAAAACTTTCGCTATTGGTAAAAAGTATGATACCTAGCCAACAACTTCACTTCCCATCACTGTTCATTTACTATAATCATATGACAACCAGGTTACAAAGACCTAGAAGTATTTTACACTTTTGATGTTTGGATTTTATCTAGTGTTCCTGGTGTTTCATTTGATTCAGAGGCACAAAGCCACCAGCGTTCATGGTCAGGTGAACAGAAATGAATTTCTCTTTTCGAAAATGATAGTTAAAAATCTCAACTGTGAATGGCCCCTCCGAATGGCCCATTTGGAGCTTCTGATGCGGCATCATAATTCCACCAGCCAGACGATGATTCTGGTGTTTGATCCACTGCTGTGACAGAAGGGGCAGGCTGGAAAAAATAAACAAAAGCCATAACTTTATGCATAAATCTTGGCAAACAACAAGTCTATGCTTTACATGCCATATGCTTTCCCAGGAGGTTATAAAATTTCAGTAGAGAATCTCTCTAGTAATAAAAGTAATTAGAAACAGCAATACTTACAGCTTCTGCTGGGATGTCACTTGCATTCATCTTCATAACGCGCACAAGATAGTGAAGTAAATAAAATTTTCTTCATCCCCTTGTTGACTAATGTTTCTACATTAGTGACCGAACCGATCACTGAACGGTCCTGTGAGACGATTCTTCCTTTTCCAGAGTGGCTCCAATTCTTCAGCCCATACCATTAAAACCTGTAACTCGAGGTTACACTATATATATATACTACCATTCTAAACTATATTCTTCAATTCACACAACTTTCTTTCACATGTTTCCAAGTTCGAAACCTACGTAATTACTAATACCATTTCACAAGAAATAACTGAAAAATATGTCATTAATACAATTCCATAAGTAATAACAGAAAAAGATGTCAAACCTCGTCTAGGCGTGGTTAATTCAACAACGGATGAGTGGTCAGTATCGCCCGCACCCAGCGTGGATGGACACCACCCTCTACTACTTGACTACGTGACTCAGGCACGTCCTCTTGTCTCGGTATCCCGGGCCTGACTAAACATCCTTAATTCGTTCCCGCCAAAACCTACCGGTGAACTGTGTTCACCAAACACTTTCTGTCCCAGTTAACCCTTTCCTTTCTGCTGTTTTCATCCATTCAGCCATACATTCACACTTGCACTTTTAGTCCGTGAGCCGCAAAAGGGTTAAATATTAAAACACGGGGGGCACGGACTGTCCGTGACATCGTCAGCAGCTTTGGTCACGGTTGTCCGAGTTCCCCGACTTCCCCGTGGCATTAACTTTGGTCCTTACCCTAACCCCACGCCAGGTGACTACACAACAAACCTTGTGATAATGGAATGGAGAACAAATGAGTACATATTGGCCTTCACCTGCCGAATTTATTGTGTAAAGTGAAGCTGTTTGAAGTTGGTCACATTAAAACTTTCAACTAAATCCAGCCTTTCAATTTGCACTCTAGCGACTCCATCAGACATGTCAGCTTGTTATTTCTTTCTTTCATTATTATTATTTTTATTTTTTTACTCTGTCTGTGTTAGAATGCTACGGACTGAAGATTTCTAACTCTGTTGTGCTTGATAAAATTAATTTTAAGCAAATGAACCTAGGCTGATATATAAAAAAATGGAAAACAAGTGCATTTCACATTTTGGCAGACGATGCCGATCCAAAGGCATCCACAGGCCGTACTTTGCCCACCCCGGGTATAGAGTTTTCCTTCCCTCACGTCCGCAAAGTTGGCTGATGAGGAGATAAGGAGTATTTTTGTTTAAATTTTAAATACCGTTTAATATAAATAATCTCTTACAGTTATTTTTTATGATTTTTTGAAATAGGTGAATTTCCATGCGCACGAGGAGAATGTGACCTCGTTGAACCCTGACCTAGCTTTGATCGATTTACCGTTGCATTTTCATTACAAATAAATAAATAAAAAAATCAAGTGTCCCAGTGTCCAAGAATATTTCTTTATCATACACCCACAAGAACTTATTTCTATACTGCTTAACTTAGAGGATCAATTAACTTATGTCAGTGCTTCTGTTGCCATGACAAAGCCGAATTTTCCACCACTCACACGTAGACATCGTGTATATCTTGACTTTTCATGCGTGGTCATCAACAACACTTTTCTCTTCATCTATTTCCTGGTGACAAAAATGTACCACTGCTGTCCATGTTACGACCTCGCCAGTCACGTGGCTAAGCATCACTTCATGTTCAGCATCTCTCACACAGACCACTTCCGTGCGAGCCGACAACGCGTGCAACAAATTCAGATTATAAATAAACAAGTCTCCAGTAGGAATAAATTAGCTGCAAGCTGCTAGGACTCAAGTAAGAGAAGTATGTGATGATCATACTGTTGAGTTTGATGTGACGCATATAAGTAGCAATTTAAAAGATTCTAGGGAACAATTGGCACGAGAGTGACCCGTGATCACTACAGTGACATGATGCTGCACCAGACGGCTAATAACCGTTACCGCCCATGGAATGCATCTCCCTTTCAAGTCGCAGCTCTGGTCTTTGTCGTCAGCCTTCATCTTTCTTTGTCATCATTCAGTGATGCTGTACCTGCACAGGGTAAGTTGCCTTATCGTGGTGTGGAGAGCAGTAGTCATGGTACTGATATGTTATCCCTCTTTATATTCAGTTTTAAACGAGTAGATTTTTGTAATGTCAAATGTACAACCTCACACATTCAAGAACTTCTATCAAAACACGTATACGACAGACATACAAACACACAAACTACACATCAAACACTCGTAAAACCTAACGAGCAAACAGGTAAAAGAGCAAAGCTGCTGATGAAACTTTAAACTGTTTCTTATATCTTGTAAGTGATTTTACTGATGTGTTTCATCAAAATTACTTTAATTTTTCAAATTTATCCGTTATGACATACTGATTTATTATATTTTATCCTATAAATGACAATTTCCCTATAGCCTTTTCTATAGGCTATAGAAAAGGATCTAGGACAATCGAATATCTCTTCCCTTTGTTTGCTATAGTGCAGAAACACATTATGAAATAATTAGGTGGATGTTCTTTTTTGTGGACTTTAAGCAAGCCTCTGATTTTGCTAATAAATCTCTGCTCTTGAGCTTTTTTAAGAAATAATGATGTGAATGGTAGAATGTATATGGCCTTACAAGAAATATGTAGATATTATGTGCATATGTTAAAGATAAATATATAAATGCGGAATTATTTTAATATCCTCAAGAAGTCAAGCAACAATATTAACTCACTCCTATTATGTTCTCCTTCTTTATTAATGAATTAGCAATAGATATAAGAAAGGAAATAAACATGGGATCTAGCTAATACCCGAGACTGTAGAATTTTTTTACTATTATTTGCATGATGTGGTTCTTGTTTCTGATACTGATGCTGGTTTACAGAATCAGCTCAATGTAATTAAACAAGAAGCAGATAAACTGAAGTTGATTGTCAAGTTTGATAAAACAAATGTTACAGTTTTTAGGAAGGGTGGTCCACTCTCATCCAGTTAGAGATGTTTATATGATTATAATTATGATAACATAGAAGTGAAAGCAGCAAATACCTACAAATATCTAGAAGTGCATTTTTCTACTTAGAAAAGTTGTACTGCAGCATGGAATGAACTATGCACGGAAGGGATGTGTTCTAGATGTTTTTGACACCCTAAGAAAGTGAAAGTTGAACTCGAATAGCCCATACATATTTTGGAAACTTTGTAACCCACAGGTAAAATTAGTGTTGACATATCCTGCAGAAATATGGGGCGTCATTAAAAGTAACCCTATCGAAAAGATTTACACATCTGCAATTAAGCGTTTTTTCGTATTTACCTATACTCTTAAAATGTGGTTGTGTGTGGTGATATTGATGATTTTCTTTGGCGCATATAAAATACATAAAGATTTGACTACACATCCCACAATAATTGACAAGACGATTTTTCTTTGTTCAGTTGTCTCTATTATGAGATTCTTTAAAAGAAAACTAAATTCCTCCAAACAGCTACTGGGGATAGGATAGAGGCTTATCTGTCACTTACAGATTATGAACTGCCAGTGTCCTAGGGAAAATACGTAGATGAAGAAAATGATAAAAGTAAAAGCACAAAGAGAGCAGAGGCTGGTTAATGTTTGCTGTAACAATGGATACTTCCATGTAGATGGAACTATTTTACAGAGTCGTTACAAGTATTGTGTATGTGTGCTAATAAGTTCTTATGTACTTATAAATCAGAGTTTTCTGAGAGTAGTTATTGACACCCAATGGCTTTCTTCCAAGGCAGATTACTGCAGTAGTAAGAAGTATCACTAAAGATGTAAATATACAGACATCTATGTCATTGCATGCCTGGAAGGCAGAGTAATATCCCTTGTGGGAAAGAACAAATGTCAGCATAAGATAGCATTTATATAATATCAGAACATTATGGGTAAACAGGGATATGTATAGTTGTCAACTAAAAGTTTGCATATTGATTTATTGGATCTGAATGTTATGGGAGCACTATGTATGGGCTGGTTGCATATTTAGATACAGCTGTATATACCATGCTATTTGATATGTAGTGTTGCAACTATTTATAGATATGTATATGTAGCGATGGATGTAAGTATAATGAACATATAAAATATATCATTAGTTTTTGTTTGTTTTTTGGTGAGAGTATATATGTCTGATGACCATTTTTTATTATACTTCAATTTGCCTCTAGTTCGTTGTTGAGCATGCTGTTTGTCTTGCAAAAATGATTGTATCCGCCATGTCATAATACCCATGAGTCGTTAGCATGAATGATGTCATGTTGTGTCATGTCTCTCTCTCACTCTCTCTTTCACACACCCACATATAATCCTTTTCTGTGGTCTTTTATCCACCTCTGGTAAGCTTAGCATCAGGAGGTGCTTACAGATTTAAAACATTAAGTCGTTTGAAATACTTCCCGACTAAAGTATCAGCGGTCCCGTGGCGCAACGGTTAGCGTCTGTCACCAATACAATGAAGGTTGGCTGCCCAGAGTTCATTTCTCGTCTCGTGCACGCTGTTCTTTCTCTGCACGTGGCATCTGTTTACAGGGCTGACTGCCTTGCCGTAATATGGCTTCAGTTGCTGGCACGGCGTAAAACACCAATTCCCTCCCCCCTCCGACTAAAGCATCTTACTAAATATGTACAAATACTTGCCACTCTCTGCATATTACACTCTCTGGTGATGTCTTACTTTATTTTACACAAAGGAGCTTTGCTTACTATTCCGAGTAAAGCACGAAGGCTAGAATGAAAAGCATGCTTGCTTATTTTACCGCATTCTACCGCAAATAAAAAATTGTCATTGGTATTGACATTTTCATTGTCTCTCTTTCAACCCTCAAAAATAACCAGACTATAGTGTCAGGCTTTCGTTCTCGGTATTTAAAATTGCGTCTACATGCCTTCGTACTTCAGTTCTCCGCTCAACTTGATTCTACTTGTTAGTTGAGTATCAAGTTTAAGTTGCAAAGTGGTTTGAATGGCTTTGTTGGAGAGGGTCAAAGGTCTAGTGACTCGGTGAAAATCTCTTTTCATGGCTCCACATAAACATCTTTTAACATCACCATACATTGAAAGTTCAAGTTTAGAACATATTTTTATTAATAAGCTGAATTATATATTTAGAAGTATACAGTTTAAAATCTCTCATTGGGTGTAGCCTTCACAGTTAAGACCTTGATTAGTTTTAGTAGTCCTGATGTCTGTATTGACCTTTTTCTCTGCGTGATGATATCTCTATACCTGTAATGAGCAATATTAAAAACATTCACAAGTTATCTAACAATAGTCTGGTATATGTTAATGAAATACAAAAATGTACCTCAACGTTTCTGCAATCTTAAAAGAAAGGCATAAGCTATTTATTCCAGTGGTATATAGGTTATATGGGAAAAAAATCACAGTTAAATAAAGCATAGCCAGAGTATCACATTTTTATCAGTAAAGCACGTAATATTTTATTTATTCTAATGCTATTCGTACTAATACAGACAAAAATCACAGTTATTTAAAAATGCCTAATGGATCGCGGATTTGGATGGATATTATATTAAAAAGAATAGAAATAGTAGAACCAAACATATATGAAACCCACTGTCTCCTTCATTTATCTTAGTAGGAATAAGATTCTTGCTGTAGACAGACGACTGATGTGGAACAAGTTGTGATTCTTGTCAGAGGTTCAATAGTTTGAAATATTGCTCTTTGTTTGTTCTTGATATAAGGTAAGAACCAAATCAACCCCCAAACCTGTGATGTTACACTTGTAGCCAGGTAAAGTAACCGATAATTCTGTAGTAGAGGAAGAGAAATGAAAGAAGAAATTCTTCGGGAGAAAATGCATAGCAGGACATAGAAATCCAAATGTGTGCATGATTCTAGATATCCTTAGAT
>SRHC01003003.1:0-25945 GCA_004794325.1 Pomacea maculata
CCTTTACTTTTATTTCAAGTAAACTGCCAATCGAAGATTCACGACCGATAAGCTTTATTTTTCTTCGCTTCATGAAGAGACGATTGGTTTCGCTGCTGTGCCTTCGAATAGTACGCTATTCTATACCACGACCGATGATATTTCGAAAATATCAGCAAACTATTCGAAGGCACAGCAGCAGAATTTTTTCTCTAGCACCATCACTCTTTTTGTTTGTTTATTGTTTAACTCAGTGTATAGAACGTGTTCCAAACTAAGCGGTTTTTACCTTTGACCTGGGCGCCCGACGCTAGTTAATATGACCAGGGACCGCACAGATTTTTTTTTACTGCAGAGTGAATTAACGGTCGATTACTTTTGCTAAACAGAAATGAATCATTATTCTCTGAGTGATTAACTGTTTGTATTGTCCTCGGTAAACTAGGAGTGCCATAAGCAAGGTAGGGTAGAGGTCGTTGGAGGCTAAGGTGTTAGAGATCTTTTCTCAGGGATAGCTGATGAGGGCGGTGTCTATCTCTACCTCGCTGCTTTACCTTCCCCAACCCTCCAAGGCGTCAGGTTCCCCTTCCCGCCGGCTGTCGACTGAGGGAAGCTTGCTGCGCAGCTGGTGTATTGAACTAGCACGCCTCTTACCAGCGCTCTCACCACTCACATCCCCGTGTATGTGCCTTGCCTGGTAAGAGGCAAGTCATGCGAGACCGACCGGGTGACTGACAGCTCCCAACTGTTTTCTTCGACAACCAGCAGCTCCAGCCTTGCTCCCCAAGAAGGCGGGCAGTCTTCGCTTGATTGCCTCCGAGTTGCGAGACGTTTTCATTCGCTGGCTCTTGTTACAATGGTAAGCAAGGACACAAAGGCATTCCGTAACATGTGGTTAGTAAAACTCATTCATGTGGGGTTGTATGTGTGAAGTCGTTGTCCAGAAACACGATGGGGACATCAGAGCAAAACACCACCGCATGACCGTCCACTTCACGCGGATATTGCTTTGTTACTTTATCTTACTTTTGCTACCACTTTCAAACTAAGGTTCTAGGGCTAAAGCAATATCCGCAAAGTCTGGTCGCCGCTATATAGCTACGGCCACAGTAGGATTTCCACGTTTTGGCCCTTGACATGACTTACCCTCGCCTCATGAATACGGCGCCAGAGACAAAACTGTCCACTCAGGCTGAGAGTACTGAGAGAACTCAGGCTGACATTTGTGCATCGACATTGTCATTTACAAATACTCCACACACTTCATACACAATTTCCACTGACGATTCTTGCAACAACATTTATTTCCTAAAAAAATTTGAGTGATTTATGTTATCCACACGAAATTGATATTATTAGTTTGATGACCGTATTTTAGGAAAAGCTTTTTTAAAAAGACATTTCAGAACATCGTGGGTAAAGGCATCTTATTCTACCTCTTAGTGTGTTAACAAATTCCCGCCTAATGCACATAGTATATCGACTCTTTCAACATACTTAATTTAAAACTCTAATCCATTTCACAAATTACAAGAACATATACAGAGTTCATTCAACAAAGCACCATTATCATAAAAGCTCTAAAATAATAACTACATAATACAGAATAGGCACAGAATTAAAGAATCACATTAAAGCACAAACAAAGCCGTAATAGACAATTGTTGTCGCTGATTCATAGGAATACAAACAACTAAATATATTACTACAGTCGAACTTCTATAAATCAAACCTTCAAAGAACCAATAAAAAAACAAAAATACTTGAGCTGCGGAAGGTCGAGTTAAGGAAGTTTGTAGAAAAAAAATTCTTTTTTGTTTTCATTGTGGACGTTTAATTTTAAAAAAATGTGTATTTCTTGTCTTTCTTTTAAAGACACACCGGCAACCTGCAGAGACGGAGTCGTGCTTGTCGTACACGTGTCATATACAGAGAGGAGACAATGGAAGCAGGGTCGATGGGAGAGGAACACACCACTTTACTCTTTCCGATGTATTTTCAAATGGTTTCCACATGCTGACAGGCTTTAAATTATTCGAGTTGTGGAAGTTTTTGGTCAGGCCGATTCGAACTACGAAAGTTGAATATGCATTGCTTTAACGGGAAAGCAACCAGCTGATGTTTAAAATTTGAGTTAGGGAGAATATCGACTTGTGCAAACTCGACTTACTGCAGTTCGACAGTTAAAAAAAAAAATTCTCAAGATCTACATACAAAAAAATAAGTTCACCTAAAGTACGATGTTGAAAAGAACCTTGAATTATTCATAGACGAAATATAAAATTACAAAATATTTTGCCGGCTGCCAATTTTCAACCAATTATTAGTTTATTAAATATTGTCATCACATAAAACCACAGTAGTATAAACGTGAAGACAACAATCACCATTCCACAGACAACTGCCGCAGTCACAGAAAGTTGACGAACGTCTGGTATGTCGGAGAGAGGGGTGGTCTGGGTAGAAGCAGATGATGTGGTGGATGGTGGTTCCACGGCCTCAAAAACACAGTCAAAGAGCACACTCTTCACAAAAACAGTTTTCACTTCAGTACATTTCAAATCCAAAGATCTGTTCTGTGGTTTGCAGCAAGCCTCACATAATCGTTGCCATTCGGCTTCGTTCCTTTCTAGGTCTGTGCAAGTGTGACTGTAGTTCGTCGTTTGCACTTCTGGGAGAAGATGTCTTTCGGTTCATATCGATGTTTTGGTCCATAAGTTTCGATGCTGCTTACACAGCTTAAAAGTATAACATAGACTTCAAGCTTACTCATTGTTGATTGACATGTCCAGCTGCAAAAGTGAGGAAAAGCACATTACAATTTCTTCCTGTATGCACAAGAAGATTTAAACTAGGAAACAATCTAGCAATGGGATAAATTAAAAACTTCCTCATTCTAGTTGACCATACTATATCCTTTTCTTCAAAGTAAATTGTTATTACTACTACTTCTATAAATACTACTAGAATTACGGTGTCCTCCTTCTTTGATATCATGTCAAACAGCCGATGACCTTTCATCAAGCTTGTCAGTGTTCTTAGTGTCCTGTCTTCTTATCACTTATTTCTGCAATGAATCACTTCTAGAAGCACTAGACAAGTATTGGTTTAGAGTTCAGTTTTAGTTTATTCTTTGTTGCTCCTCTTTGTCGCCAGCGGACCCGGTTTTGGGCAGCCCCCTTCAGTTGCACCCATGTGGTTCTGATGTCCTTTGACTCATTTCTACTGGTTTAGAAGCACTTCTACAAAGTATTCTTTTGTAACTGGCAGAAACCGACCAACACAAAAAGCATAGGACAACATAGCAGCTGCACATTGTTCGCTTTGAAACCTGAATGATGGAGGGAAGCAATGAAAGATCTCAGTAATTTCTACACTTTCCTGGAATTCGCGACACTGAATGTAGGATGGGTTAACGTCAGAGCATTTTTTTCCCCCATTGCCCGTTTCCGCGGCGGTTTTGGCTTTGCGCAGATCGTGTGAGGTCTGTTACTAACAATCTAGCACGGTGATAAATAAAAAAAAAATTCAACATTCTAGTTGATTAGACTATTTCCTTTTCTTCAAAGTAACTTATTATCACTACTACTTCTATAAATACTACTAGAATTCCTAGAATTCTTCGACATCATGTAAAACAGCCGATAACCTTTCATCAAACTTTTGGGTGTTTTCTCCGTCTTATCTTCTTATCGCTTCCTTCTGCATTGAATCACTTCTAGAATAATTGAAATTGCTGTTCCTCGAGGAGCATAAGTCCGCAACAGCACCTCGCCAGCGGACCCAGTTTTGGGTTTGGCTCAGCGCAGGTCGTGTGAGGTGTCGAGTGTCGGCGAGTGTTTTCAATTTGTGCGGAAGCTGTGTCCCGCTGTGTTACCACTCCTTTTTTGTTTTCTTTCTCTCTCTGTCTCTCACTTGTGCGCGGGGCAGTTTTTTCTCCCTTTTATTTTCTCTCCTCTAAATTTGGGTGTGTATATGTGTATAAGATTTTTTATTTGTATTATCTTTTGTGTGTAATACTTTTTTCTTGTACCATCCATTTTCTCTTTGTTGTGGTCTGCGCTCAGTAGTGGTTCCATTAGAACGTCACGGTTGAGCGAGTGTTTGTTAGAGCCGACTGGGTCAGCGGTTGCGACCGCGTATCCGGCGACTGTAAAGCGGTTACGCGACATGAGGGTATGTGTGTGGAGGTGTGTGGGGGTGAGGGATGGAATTAGTGTTTTACGCCGAGACAGTAACTAAGGTATATATCACAGCAATGATGCTAGCCCTCTAAACAGATGCCGCATGCAGAGAAAGAACAGCGCGTCTGAGAGAAAATCTGAACCCAGGACATCCAGGGCAGGTTATGTGAGAGTGTGGGGGGGGGGGTCTGTGTGCGGGGTTAGGAAGGGCAAATAGTCTGCAGCGTCTGTTATACTAGCAGTTGTCATGCAGACGTGGTCTCTGCTGATGCAGTACCGTAGTCACATCATGTTCGGACTCACTTCAGACGTCAGCGACAAGAGAGACAGAGAGCATTTAGAAAAGATAGTTTTTGGAAATTAACACTTTTTATCCGACGGTACCCAGATGTATCAGGACTACTCTTCTCTAAGTTATATACGTTTATTTTTTATAGGTTCGCTTATTTTTTTTTTCTTCAGAGTATCTTGATTGTAACAGCAAACCCACGAATATATTGTTCATTTGACCATCACTGTCACAGGACAGTCACCTCCTCTGCAAATTGTTGTCACCATGGAAACAAAACGTATGCTTTAACAGTTCACGACTTGTGGTATGTAATAAAAGAGAAATTTCGCTCTCCTGAAGGTTGTCTTTTCCTGTGCCGCGTCTTTGCGTTGTCTTCAAGCAACTGACAGGGTCGTGGAAGCTGAGTGCTGTGCGGAGTAGTCAAGCCCTCCAACTTTAGTGATAGTTAAATGTCGACTGCTGAAATAATGACGGCTGTCGCTGATAACATTAGCGGACGACGTGGCCTTGAGCCTACCTGGCTGAAGGGCGGCTGGTGCGGTTTGTGAAGTGGTGGAGTCGGCTTACCACGGCAGCGTCGAGGCAGAACGAGTCGATAATACGCACGGGCCTTCCCGCGGAGCCTCGTTTCACTTCTCTCAGAGGTCAAGCAGCGCGTGCTTACGTGGCCCTTCGCCATACTTTCTGGACAAACACATGCTTATTGCTGCGAGGGGGGGTGGGACTAAGACTTATGCCACCCACATAATCACACAATGTTTACGAGGTAATACACTCTTGTCTGTTCGTGCCTTTGCAATCTAAACGGGCGTTCTCGCTGGCATTATCCATGCAGTACATTAAAGGATGGTAAGCCACGAAAGTCTCTTTTTAAAGTAATTTGTTCTTCCTTCTTTCTTTCTCCTTCTTTTTTTTTTTTTTTCTTCTTCGTGTTCATATTCATCCCCAGAGGAGCATAGGGCCGCAACTACACGCCGCCATCGGACCCGGTTCTGGGCGTCTCTTTCCAGTTGGGACCATGTCCTGCCAGCTGTCTTTGCCTCTCTGTGGACTGATCTCCTCCATGTCTGTCTGGGTCTCCCAACCCTGCGCCTTCCAGCCCAGAGCTTGTCTTGTTAATCTGTCGGCCGGCTTTCGCAAGGTGACCGATCCAGCCCCACTTTCACTTCTTGATGTCTTGGCTGGGAGATTTTTGGTTGCTTCATGATGACTCACTAGGAAAATTCAAAAAGGTGCAGGAAGTGACTGAAAAATGTAATTTTTTTACATTTATGCAAGCCGACCGCGAAATGAGTACAACGTATTTCAAGCGAAAAATGAGAAATTAGAATTGGATTGTGGTGTGCCTTCGATCCGTATCGATTCCATTTCGACGTGGAGACTTCGTGATCGACACAGTTCCTTTGACTGTGGCTTCAGTTCCGCGTGATCTCTATAAAAATAAATGACGATTCGTGATGTAGACAGCTTTAACTACCGGAACTGAGGCCTTTTCACAGCCTCGCTTTCAGTTCTTCAACTGCATTGAGCAAGCTGGAAACAAAAACGGACTGCACATCTCTCCTCATTCCATTCTATAGACACAATGTTCATTCCATTTTGCAGACATAATGTTTTCATGTTGTTTTGTTTGCGCAAGTGTAAGTGTTATTATTATTAGTGTTTGTATTTTATGTTAAGCGTTTTGAGCTAGCCTTTGATGGTGGGATAAAACGCTATATAAATTAAAATTTTCTGGGTTCAGCACACACAGAGGAGTGAAAGTTTCTCGGCACAGAATAAACAAGTAAACTATTTCCAAAGTCCAAACTGATTTATAAATAAAAAAGCATTTGGGGGGGGGGGGGTGTGCAATGTGGGTGAGCAGTCGTGGCTGCTGTGCAGAGAGGGAAAATTATTTCCTGCTGCTGCTGCTTGATAAAATGTTCCGGGTGAGTCAGGAATTTCCTAGCGGCATCCGTAGTGTGGTGGTTAAAGGGATTCTAGAGGCAAATTACAACTGTTAGAATCGCGTACAGAGTAGCATCCACTTGAATCTCTAAATAAACTCACGAGACAGCACCGATGATGACGTCAAATATTCGCAATGACCTCAGACACTTCCTGTACGTCTCTGACTGACGTCATAATGGCCACAGACACTTCCTTGTCCTTTTCTTGTCAAAGCGCTGGAGAGAACAACCATGTTCAAAGACCTGTACCTGGGAACATTACTATTTACTATCATCACTTTTAACTCATACTTAGGAAGGAAGAACCTTGTCATGAACTAATTTCTAATGTTATCTCTGATGTTATCTCTGATGTTATCTCTGCCTACGTGTGAACCGGGGCCCGCCATTTCAAACGATGTCTAACTTCCTTCAGCATCGTCCCTCGTATATTTGTTTACTTGGGACATTGATAGATGTCGCTGTCAAGAATTTAGATGTTACTATTGAAAGTAAATAACTTCATTGGACGCTTATTTCGCACCATCAGTGGCGTAGAAAGGATGTGGAATTTGCTCACAAAAGGCTTCTTTCTTCCTCGCTTTAATAATTCCTATTATTGGCAAATGTGGCAAATGACAGGGTCTTGTGTTGGTCTTAGAGGTAGAGGTCGTACACTACATGAGATACGAGGGCCGCTTCCTGTGCACATCACCATTACTTGAGAGAACAGATGAAAGGTCAGGAGTATAAAACGGATGAGAGGTGCAGAGTGCACGAAGAAAAGAAGAGAAAACGAGACACTTACAGAGAGAGAGAAAGAGAGAGAAAGAAAGAGAAAGAGAGAGAGAAAAAGAGAGAGAGAGAGAGAAAGAGGCAGAAGGAGAAAGAGGGAGAGGGAGAAAGAGGGAGAGGGATGATGATGATGATGATGATGTAGTTTTGTAGCGCGCTTGTATCCACATCACAAAGAGGGAGAAAGAGGGAGAGGAAGGGAGAGAGAGGGAGAGAGAGAGACCGTAATTTCAGTTTTCTTAAATAACTCACTCATCACGGTGGCAATAATTATTACAAAAAGAAATCAAGCAATTTATTTATCATGAGATTACAAAAAGTGTAAACACCACCATGAGGCATCACTAATAAAATAGCGACTAACCTGAACTCTGTATCTACCTTCTCTTCCCTCTGTCTATCCTTCTCCTTCTCGGTCTGTTTATCCACGAGACTATTCGTACTTTACATCGCGGTAAATCAACACATGACATTCCTGCATGTTGCATCTGTTTACAGGGCTGGCTGTGTTATAGCTTTAGTTGTTATAGCTTTAGACATACTCCCCATCCCCTGTCATCCCTAAGACCCAGGGGTGTGGTCAAGATATTCCAACCTGTCGTACACCCGTGTCTTGCCACCGTGCCACCAAGTCTGCGGTGCTTCCTATGTTAGCATGTCCTTCACTTGTTAAGTTCTGTGGGTGACTTTTTTTTTTTCTGTTAATCTTTCGCCTGTTTCAATCGTTGCACACATACAAGTAACACTTGACATCAGTCTCGCCTCTCTCTGCACGTGCATGTACACAGCAAATCAGCAACTAAAGCTTTGCAAAGATCGCCCACCAGGCTACATATGAAGCAGACAAGAAACTCAATAAAAATAGCGCGAGTTAATGACAAATGTAAAAGTCTTCAAGTTTGACTAGCTGTTTGCTGTCCATGTTCATCAAAGGACATCTGATTCTTTGAAATTTCTTAGCGGAAAACCGAAGTACTTCCTGGTCAGCTGACATTGTTCCTTGATGTGGAACCTGGATTGTGGTGCACCGTTGTCTTGGACTCTTCTCTTCCATTCTTCTCTTCTCTTTCACCTGTCTGACGTCATGACACCCGTGATGTCTTTTCACTGCTGTAGTCACGTGGATCAACGGATATCAGGCTACTAATCTGACGTCACGGGTGCTTAGTGATGACCTGACCTTACGGTGAAGGGCCGTGGACGTTGCGAGAGGCTACAGGTCGATGACGATTGGCCGCATGGACTTGATGACCATCTGGATATACCCTCATTAGTTCTCGGAGCTGGAGCAGTAACCGTCTTCGTTGTCTGTCTCTGACCTCTCCTCGAGCTATAGCAACGCCCGAGTTGTGAGGATTGCCATCGATGGCGGTGTCCTCAGTTTGTGGCTGAGCTATGACTCTCGTCGGAGTTCGAAAACTGACCGCTCCAAACGACATTGCCATTTTGTCCTGATCCCTGTGAAAGAAAAAAAAAAAAGATAGTAGGTCCAACATGTAGTCATCCATGTGACTGTGACAGAGGTCAAAGAGTCCAGTTGACTGGTACAGATACACGAGCTAAAGCAGCGGGAAAATAGACCGGAAAATACTAAACATCCTTCATGGTAGTTATGATTTAAACAGGCAAACGGAACCTCCAGAGTCGAGATTGTGATTTTTTTCAGCTTTGCTCTGTGTTTTTAAAAATTCTTCTCACCTTACACGTGCTTACTCATGCTCTCGCATTTTCAGACACATTCACATTAAAAATTAAAAAATGACACATAGCTGCAGCTGATAATATAACTGATCATCTATGCTGACTGCATTCACCCAAAAACACAATGAATTTTTTGTTTTGAGACCATTATAATTCTTATGTCTGTGTTTTTATATTTACATGCCGGATGTTGTCAGGCATCTAGCATGTGACTGCCAGGAGAGAATTAAAGGAAAGCGACCTGCTAATCATTTTGCTGGCAAACATCGATACGGTAAACACTTGTGTCTAACCATAATCATTCCACTTCTATTCTTCTCAATACAGATGTGTGTACACAAAACACTACAAGGGTAACTTCCTAGTTTTTGTCCAGGCAGCTACTTCACATCCTTCAAATCCAAACAAAGTTAAAGAAATGTCGGATGGCGATGAGAGTTTTCAGATCATACAGTAACTATACTTGACCTGTATTTTAGACAGCGGTCTCTACTTCAAAATCATTTTGTCATTGTCAGGATTTCCTGCCGTTTAATTCTCTGTGCAAAGAAGACAATATCTTTACAGACACATTCCGTACCTTAGCTGCTGTAGGCAATGAGCTGTAGCTTTTGTTGTAGCAAGTTGTGTGTTCGATGCTTCACGCTGCTGCAAGTGAAGTGAAAGGTTGTATGCAGGATCCTGGAGGTCTGAGCGCTAACCCTTGTCGGGACGCACGCGCTCCTGGTGATAAAGACAGGTGGAGGGGAGGATGGGTAGTGGTGGTGGGGCCTGAGAACTAGGTTCATGAGAACAGAGGTGGCGCCCAGAATGTTGAGGTGCATGAGGTGCATTCTTAATAACAACGAGAGCTAGTATGGGTTGCCGGTTACGAGGCGGGCGAGGGAAGGGGAAAGGGGGAAGAGGGTTGGGGGTGAGCGGATAACATAGCGAGAGTACTCCTCCGACACAACAAACTGACATCTAACTAGTAGCGGGGTCATTGGTGTACTCGTCTTCCTGCTATTGCTAAACACCTGTCGCTGTTAACCTCTTCTTTCTGCTTCTCTTTCCCTCTGTCCTGTCATCATCTCAGATTAAGAACGAATGCCCATAAACAATTAACACGGATGGCTCTAGTCACGTTGTCTAGGTAGTCAATGTATTGCCCCACCCCTCACCCGACATGTCGCCAAACATTTTCGCCTGGCTTTGTGCCTGGGTATTAATCATCGTTACAACATCACTGCCTGATCGGAGGTCAAGATAAAAGAAGTCACAAGGGGGGTGGGGGATGTGGGGAAGGCGAGGGAAACAAGGAGTGTCTAAAACAGAGTTGGGGGTGGGTGGGTGTAATGGGTTACAGCAGGAAAATATTTGAAGAGAAGCACTCGACTGATCAGTGCAGGCTGAAACATTGAGGATGTGACCTCACTGTGATTTTTACTTTTTTGTTCCCAACTCCACTGCACATACTTAGCACCTCACAACATTCTCATTAAAAGCTTCTCATTGTTGAGTCAAGTCTTGTTCTCGGGGTCAGGTCAGCCTCACAGAACGACAGTTATGTTAAAAATGTCACAAGTTATTTTGAATGTTGATCTGGGTTGTGTGGTTTGTGTGCTTGAAGAGTGCTCGCTAGTCAGACACCGTGAAATCGAGGGCGTGAAGTGGCACCGAGGTCAGCGCTCGATTACCCGAGTGCGAGGAAAATCACACGGGCCAGTGTTGGCTATTAACTTGATTAGCTTCTCGACACATCCGTGAATTGTCTCTCCTTCCAGGGAAGTTAACATGAACTAAATAAAACCAACCCGCTGACGATCCCGCTAAGGCAAGCAAAGTCGAATAGCTGAACACCGATGTCTATGCTTTTGTCAAAGCTCAACCACTTTACTTCCCCATCCGTCAAACCCCTACAACAGTAGCTTTTCGTCCACTCCCCCCAGGCCCACCCACACTGAACACAGATGCGTATCAGGTTTCTCAAAGTAAAGATTTTTTTTTTCCTTTAGTCACTATGTTAGTCATTTGTTGGATAACACCCGTACAGACAAATCACTTACCTTCAGTACTGATGTAGGCGACAACCTGCGGCACGTGTGGGCGTGCAGAGACTTAACCAGAGGAGGATAGGATGTCTGCCTTCTATATATACTGTCTAGACGGTCTCACGGCGTTTCCAGAGCGCGTGTGCAGCTACGGCATCACTGCACACAGAGACAGGAGGCTCGCGTGGGGGACTGAGCACGTGGAGCACTTGGCCGGGTGCCACCAGTGGCAAGCGTGCGTCGGACAGTGGGAGATGTGGTGGGACATGAAGGTGGTTGAAAGTCAATAAACTGTGCTAAACAGTGTCAAGCGACTTCATTTCACGCCATCTACAGGAGTACAGTAAATACACCTGCGATATGGGAGGGCGCTTTACTCCCTGCAGTGTGCAACTCTCTCTCTCTCCCACTTGTGGACACATTTGTTAACTTGCTTGCTCCAACCCTGACTACTAATATTTCACTACGTTTATTGTCAACCCTAAATGAGCCCCACTGAATGCTGGTCTTGGTGTGGTGTGTCTGACATCTTGTACTACGTGCCTTTCAGTTTTCAGTTTCTTACCTTTTTAATAAAACCTTCGTGTACATTCTTGAGGTTCGTTAACCTCACCCCGAGGGATGGCTTTGATGATTGACTTCAATATTATTTTGACCTCCGCCAGCTCCTCACTGTGGCTTCACAATAAAAAATAATGTACAAATAGAGGAGCCGGGAAACATAAATTGGTGTCCGTAGTCCGGTGGGTATTGCGGTGGTCTAACCCACCCAGGCCCTGAATCCGTATCGCCAGTGCGAAGGGAAGAAGAAAAAGAAAATAAAAACCTAACGTATAGCCTTTAAGGTCCTGTCTGTATGAGTGTTGCTGGGTTTGTTTGTTTTTGTTTTAGAAGAAAAAAGAAAAGGACTGGATCAGACTTGAGTTAAGGTGTTTATTTTTTTTAATGCCCTAAGGATACATTGACTCGTTCTTTTTAAACTCATTCAGCTGAACCTTATTGAGGAGATAACTTTTTTCTCTTTCTCGTGGGTATCGCTTTCACTCGTCTGTAAATAATCTCGCTGACGCGATAATAAACACCAGGAGCCACGTGCTGAGAGCGAAGCTGATGAATGTTTATTTACAACCATCGGCGCGCTGGAGGACCGACCAAAAAAAAAAAAAGCAAACATAAAATAACAAACAACAACACCTCTCTCCGTCATATCCAGAGTGACGAGGACTAGTGTAAACCTTCTGAGATGTATCTTCGATAATTGATAAAAGGCCCGGGTAATTCTTTTGACCTGACGGACTGACTGTAAGTCGTATGCTTGGTCCTTAAGGAGGGAGCAGCAAACAGTTTTTAAAGTGTCATTCCTCTTATTATGCTTATTTAGCCATTATGCTGTTGTCAGTATTCGGCTTTTTATAGACAGCATTTTAGATATCAACTTACTTGTATTCTTATCTACCTTCTTTTCTTCCTTCTTTTTTTTTCTTTCTGCCATGCAGTCAGACTGTCATTCCAGTCAGTCATCTTCAGCAGTTACGCCAACGCCCACAGTTTCTTCATTAACTACCCTGCTTTTTTTTTTTTTTTTAAAAAAAAAAACACATGGCATCAAATGCGCCTTATGATTTGCTTGACCTCCAACAACAGCTAATGAATTCCCAACAGCCATACCAGCCAACTCCCGTGCCAACCTCCTTCCCTCCGCCCACTTTCCCTACTTTAAAAAAAAAAACAAAAAACAAAAAACGCGAGGTCGGCTCGGAATTTGATTTGAATGTATCATTGGTGTTGAGCCGAGTTCCCACGCGCAGTCCTCTAGTCTAAGACACTGGATGTGATAAGGGCGCGTGAAGCTACAGAACTTGTTGGCTCGAATACAACTGCTGAGAGGATGATTGCAGATTTGTTTCCAGCCACTGGACCGGCAGTATGACTGCATTGAAAAAAAAAACAAACCTGGACGTAGCAAAAGAGACGGAAACAGAAAGAAAGAAGAAGACGACTAAGGATAAAAACAAATCGTGAACACATTTTTTACATCTGTCGCAAAATGTTGAAGGTGTTCAAACAATACAGTGAACAGAAACAATCTTTAATCGTCTTCAAGATGATTGCAAGTCGCTTTGAATTTCGCAGTCAGAACAAACAACTGTCAATAAAAGAAATAGTAAACATTACACGGTTCTCAAACGGTGGGGCGCGCCCCCCTGGCCCAGCACTCCACCCTCAGGACACCCAAACGTCAGGCCGGGTGGTAGTTGACTGAACACGGAGATTTCGTGTTTGCTTCGTCGTTTCACCTTTTGGCAGATTAGGGGTTATATCATCGATGATAACTGAGGGAGAACTGAAGGACCTTTGTAACGAAACACAATCTAATGATTGAGCGGAGCACATATCACGGACTGGAATATTTTATGAAGTATTTTTTCAAAAATGTGAGGATAGAAACAGGTACAAAGAGAGCGCGCGAGGGAGAGAGCGAGAGAGAGAGAGTGCGAGAGAGAGAGCGAGAGAGAGAGATGAGGACGAATAACAATTAATATGAGGGTGAGAAGAAAAAGAAAAAGATTTTTTTCTACCATCGGCGTCCCGGCTGCTTTCATGGCGGTGTACACGAGAGTTATCTGTCCTGAGGGCAGCAAGTTTCTGTGAAGCCGGCGGCGATGTAGCGTCCTCCCATCAGCCTCCTCGAGTGTAAAGACATTTACTTGCTATCTTTCTTACAAGCTGGTAAATATGCATTGTAATGTGCAATCTGTACATGAGAAACTCACATTTTACTGTCATAAATTCGTATACAACCACCCTACTTTCATTTTGACGGGTGGGGAAGACGTGGATTTGTTTTCTATCATCTCATTGAAATATTTCTTTGCAAAAACAAAACTACAGATTTTACGAGAAACATGGCTTCGTAACAGAGCTAGAGAAAACTTTGTGTAGTAGTAGGTTTCATGTGATTTCTCTCTTGACCTAATATAAAGTTGAACTTCGTTGAAGTAGTTTATTTACTGAGAGAGAGAGAAGCACAGATAGCCTCATGACTGTATGCGACACGAATGAATGTTCATTGCGCCATGGCAGACGTGTTCACTGGTAAGCGTCTTACATCCGGGTTAGCTAAATGCGTTTAGTGATTAGTGTGAACATTTTATCAGGGGCTGCGCGTGACTAACCACTTGAACTCGGGTTCCGCTATGACTAGTTAGTGGAAGGAAAACCAAAGTTCCGAATGCCGAACAGCCATACCTGGAAATTGTATTATTTTGACCGTTATCAGTTTGGAGACAAAAGCAGCGATGTAGCGACGACAGTCACTCAAGATGAGGAGGGGGAGGAGAAGTGGAGGGTTGATGTCAACTCCTGATCTTACAGTAAGATTTATAGATTGTACAATTAGGTATTTAGGTTGAGGTTTGTGTTTAACTGTTTCTAGTGGAATTAATAATATTTTAAAGACTGCAAGAGTAGAATCAGCAACCTGATGTGGCGAACCCTCCTGACAAGCAGTCGTCGCTGTTTCTCTGCAGCGAGAATAATATCTGTTCTACCTCACAGGGATAACCATCCACATATCTCTACCTGCATTGTAGAATGAAATAAACTAATGGAATTTGTTACCAAAAAAATTGGAGCTTATCATTAATAGTGATGTAGCATTCTACACATTGTGAGTTCATCTTAAGACTGGTGGGATGAGAGATGCCATCCATCCAAAAAGAACAAAGGAAGCAGCGGACTGCGTGTGCGGACGTTTCGCCGCATTGTGTCAGAGAGAGAGAGAGAGCTTACTTACTTCTCAAAGAATGAAAGTAACTACTAGATTACACAATAATTCTTTATTTCCAACAAATTTTACACACAGACTTCACAGACAGTTCACTTTGATTGTCACAGATTATGCGCAACAGCTTTGAGAAAAAAGCATTGATACAATGGCGAGAGAAATGTGTGAGCTAAGGGGATTTACACACTTGACTTCGGCTAAAGGTCCCGCGTGAAATGCCGAAATGAAGTGCCCCGCGCCGAAACCTCCGTCGACGAAACATACGTTGGCTAAACGTCCAGCGGCGATACGTCCGTGTACCGACTAGTTGGGGTGGGAACCCACATTTAGCGAGCAGTGGAAGCGGCGGCAGGACGAACGGTGGTTAATTGATTGCCACACCACACTCTCCTCGACTGGCACTCCCTTCTAAACCGCGGCCGATCTATACCTCCTTCTCCTTCTCAGCTATTCGCCCTCTCCATCCTTTCCTTTTCCTCGCGCTCTGCTCTTCGGACCAATCTCCCCAAGCGAAAGCCGCGCGCAAAATCGATTAAGTCCGTTTACCGACTAGTTGGGGTGGGAACCGACATTTAGCGAGAAGTGGAAGCGGCGGCAGGACGAACGGTGGTTTATTGATTGCCACACCCCACTCTCCTCGACTGGCACTCCCTTCTAAACCTAAACCGCGGCCGATATACATCTCCCTCTCCTCAGCTATCCGCTCTCTCCATCCTTTTTCTTTTCCTCGGGCTCTGATCTTCCGAGCAATCTCCCCAAGCGAAAGCCGCGCGCAAAATCGATGAGGTCGGGTCATTAATATGTCACACCACACAGGTAGAACGTGCGCATTATTCCAAGACACTCAAACAACAATCGTTTAACTTACCTAGGGGACGTGACAGGGGACAATTTATGAACAGCAGAAACCAAATTATTTCAGTCTGAACGGACGCTGGCACACCAGTTAGGCAGGGACTCCCCCCCTCCCTGTTCATACCCCTACAGAGAAAGAATTTTTTTTATTGTTGGACAGGTGCTGCCTGTCGGCACCCCACTGTCTGCGGGAACAGTTGAAAGTATAGAAAGCAGATTGACCACCCCTGTTTTGAGATACAGTGTTAACAAACAAAAACAGACATTTTGCAAATTTCTCCAAGCAAGCCAATTTTTCGCGACACACACATCGCGTGGTTACATCCCTCGAAATAATTCCAGTTAATTAATTGAACATCCGTGTTGTCTTTGTGGACAAGTTCACACTTAGCTCACAGTCAGTCATCACAGATAAACTTTAGTCGGATGTAGAATTAATGACAATCGGCAAAATCTTTAAGATCCACTGACCTGTTTGCTACTGAAGATTTTCATTTCTAGTCTTGCTTCTAATTTCTGCCTTTGAGTGACGCCTGTGTAAACAGACTTCGTGAGACAGGTTTAAAGGTGTGGGAGTGTGACTACGTCATTAAAGCTGCAACGGTTAACCACGTGATCATCGGTTTGCTTTTTTTTTTTTCGCCAGATCGCCCTCTGTAATGTAAAAGTGAAAAAGGAACAGACATGATGTCGATGTTTATAAGACCGACATGTGTCAACAAGTTTTATTATAGTGCACGCACGTGTAAATAATCTTCAGTCCAATCCATAAATACTCAATATAAACCTTTTATTGCATAATAAGCGAGTGAATCTTTGTTGTTAATATTTATGTTTACTGCCGGTAGCGGTGTGCTATGTATGATAACAATAAAGTTATGCCGGCAGACAAACCGAAAAACGAAAAATATTCGACGGAAACATGAAGATCGGGTTGCAAGGGTGAGACTGAACAGCTCACAACAACATGAAGTGGATTTTATGACACGGAAAGAAGACGGAAGTCAAGTGCATGAAGTGGCGCACAGAAAGAAGTAAAGGGGCCCGCTCGCTATCAGCAGCGAACAAACAAGAACAGTCATCAGTATTTATCAGTAGATATAGGCAATATAAAACTAACCTGTTAATCTTAGACTCCAAAACCCACCCGTTGATTCATTAGCCGCTACGAATCGCACCTGCGATCAACGAACGCTGATAACAGTGTACTACGTCACGCTAACAGTGTAGTACGTCACGCTAGTACACCATTCACAACATTGCCTGCATGACTCTTACCCTTATCTATCCGATGTTTGTCCTGTGTAGACCAGGAACATGGATCCCAGAATATCGGGTAAGAGGCTGGGAGGCACCAGTTCTGTCTGTTAACGAGGTGTCCAGCTACACTCTTTTCTTATTCTTTCTCTCCTTCTTATTCTGTAATGGAGGCGCTCGAGTGGTGCTCACATAATTTGTGTGGTGGATATCGGGTAAACGTCGTCCCATTATTATTTTCGTAACATTTGGTCTTCACTGTTTGTGTATTTACCCGCTCTTATCAAAGATGTGGGAGCTTGGCTCAACTGTCTCAGCCAACCTAACGAGTTTCCTGTTGTGTGTTGTGAGGAGGATGGTGGTGGTATTGGCACTCGTGTTTGGTAGTTAGGTGGATGGGATGTAGGTAGGTAGGTAGGTAGCTAATGTCTAGAAAGCAGTCATCACTCGTACAAATAAAACTTAACTTTCAGATTTCACAGATATAATTTCATTTTGACACGTAAACAGTACAGATTATGATGTCGCAAATTAACATTTGAAACCTACAGAAACGGGTTTTAAATGAACTATTTTAAATGAACACCAGAGATAGTAATAACGTTGTTATTATATATATATACTAAGGTTCAAAAACAGCTTATAAAAATCACAGGCAATCTGTGGCCTGTGCAATGACAATGACAAAGGTCTTTATTCGGTAGACTGTGCCCATAACCGATGTTGGGGGAGCGGGTGGAGGAATCAAATACAAAAATACAATGCCCTTACATAAATATAGTTACAACATACATTAATTTGTTATAAAAATATCAGCAATTTGCAAATTATTTGTTCTCCCTGATTTATAGTGCTTTATACAGAAAGAAGGCAACAGTTTGGATAAATGAAACTGAGAAGGATACTTCTAGAATTTGTCAGGAATGTGCAGCAGTCGTAGATCTTTGTACTTTGGACACGTGAACACAAAATATAACTCAGTTTCTTCACAACTGCAATGAGGGTTACTTACCGCTTAAGAAGACTTAAATGAACAGTAGAATGAAAATCGATCACTATTAGATATTTTTCTATTGTAGTTTTGCTCAAAACAGTCTATGAGTCAGTTTCAATTATCTTCAGATGCTTAACATTGCCCACCACTGACATTCCCAAACAAATCCAAACCCATATGATAAAGGGCTACTATAATGTAAATAATCGAAGTGGCCTTGCTATTACCTTGCATATTTAACAATATATTTAACATTTTTGGGGGGAAATAACTGGGGGGGGGGCAAATTTGAAACTTTCATGCAGTATGCAATACATCTCACATAAGCATTTACAAACAATGGGTATCTACCCTATTCACCCCTGACATTTGGGGTTCTTGCTGTCACGTTCAAAAAATGTTTCATAGTAAATAAATAGACTCTCAATAATGTTGTTGTCAGCACACAGAATCCACACCTCAGAACCATACAGAAGGATTGGCTGAATTTGTGTATCCAGTAGTTGGAAAAACAAAACAAGGATTACAATCTTCAAGGCGCCAAAGAACTCTTTACATTTACTTATAAGAGATTTGGAAAGTACAAAATACTCAATTGCAGTGCAACCAGAATTTGATAATATAATATTCAAGGCTTTTCATGTGTGTTTAACTCGGATATTTTAAACTATTCAGATAAGGTTCGTTGTGTTTTGTTTGTTGAAACATTCTGAAGTGCAATGTTGTCAACAGCAGTTCCTAAACTGTTTGTGGTCTGCTTTGAAGCTGTCTAGAGAAGGTGGACGCCTGTCAGGTGTAGGTTTGTTAGTGAAGAATAACTTGGCAAAGTATTAAAAGAAATATGCGATGAATATGATAGTATCATTGCTTAACAGATGTCAGAAGAGTTATTACAAACTGATATAGACATGATTGCCAGGTGTTTATATTCCGCCTGTTGACTCCCCGCATCTAGTGACAGCAAATAAACAAATGTTTTGTACTGGTGACAGGGCTTCTGCTAAGGCTAAATTCTTTGGGGTCCCAGGGACCCCTTCTTCAGATTTTTAAGGGGTCCCTGTTCTTCGCCCATATTTGAAGGGGACCCCATTGACGAAAACTGAAGGGGTCCTCCGAACTTTTAATGCGTACTGTACGCAATTTTTTGCGTAAGCAGAAGCCCTGCTGGTGAGTACACTCTGTTCACTGAGGAGCGATTGGCTTCGTTGCTCGCTTTGGGCGCGTGAGTGTTTGTGTGTGTGTGACTGTGAGCATGCCTGTGAGAGCAAGCTCCACAACGCCCGATCTCGTTACGCGACACACACACACACATATATGTATAATTATATACTAGTATACAAGTCTAGAAATCCACACAAGTAGACAGCAACAGCTTACTATCATCGCAAGTAAGCTGTGACCCGAGCAGAACCAAGGAAAGCGTGCAGCAGCAACAGCAGCAGACGACGACACCGGTGATGTAGATGGCGGAATGTCTCCGCCTGTCACAGACATCTTGCCGTTGGCGCCGTTATCTTCCTTTCTGATGCATGCCGGGTTGATTGTGGGCACGTGGGCATTCGTTTTCAAACACATTAGAGTCAGCCTGCTGGACGGATCACAACAGATTTCGCTGAGCTGATCAACTTGTGCAGCCATTGGTTCTTGACGAGAGCGGGTACAGACTTCCATTATTTTATCCAGGCATGGTGCAGGAAGGTCACGCTGACCTATGTTTAGTGGCTTCCGGTTCTGCGAGACGACGAGAATGACAAACATCGCCATCAACATTATATTCCGGGTCAGGGTGGATGTCCAGTTGCTTGCTTTTCCAACCATGTTTTTTTTCGGATTGCTATTGGAGTGTAATGCTGCAAACATAAATAAAATTAGGCGTGAAACACATCATTTTAGCATCATAATCAATTTTAGCATCATATTCAATACCAAGGAAAGAGTGCCTGTTTTTTGTTTGTTTGTTTTTTTTTGTTGGTTTTTTTTTTTTGCCCAGGAGGGTTTAGAGTGCAGGAATTGTAACTGCAACAAAGCACACACCATAAAATACCCCCAATAAAATATCCCAATCTAATCTGTGCAGCAGACCTTCTCTAACCTTCTCTAATGTCACGGTCGCGTGTACCGCGACATCGAAATGAAAGTTTCTAATGTAAATAGTAGTTTTCTACCCATATGAGTTGTTATTGTGACCATGGACGTGTGTAGGTGGACTGCTGTCTGTCTGCCGAGACCAACAGACATCTTATAACATTTTCTGTGCCTTCTGTTCTGCGTTTTGGCATCTTCTTAGTTCTTTTGGTGACTGAGAGTTTGTATAGCTGCCGCCGTTGTGCTTGAATTGTAGTCTACCCACGTTATTAGCTCAGATGATTTTTTTTCTTCCTTCCATCTACACTTTTATGATTCATTTCCTTCATTCCGGAGCTATCGGACTTTGCAATGGCGGATCTCCAGCAATTTTCGTTAGTTTTTGATGCGCTTTCTCTTTTCCGCAACCGCTTCACCTGTCTCCGAAGATGAGCGGTTCGTCCTCCCCTTTGTATCGATGTACCATGCCTGTTCACCTGCTACCACTTCTACCTGACTTTCTCCTCATCGTCTTTGACTGATTCACTTCACCGTTTATCCGCTACTGCTGCATCCTGTATTCTACTTCCGGCGCTGTGCTCAGTGGCGACAGTGTCTGCGCGATGGGCCACGATGGTGAGTCTGCTCATCTGGCCTAAGAACAGTCAACTGTGAACTGTGAACTTTCTTGGATTATTGCTGTCACCAGAGTGAAGGCAGGCAATTTTCATTACTTTTATTGCAATGTTTAATTTTCTCCTCTCCAAGCATTTACAGGTTTCGTGGTCTAATGTTTACCCGAATCAGCAAAGTATAAACATAAACGTCACCACTGACGTCTTCAACGGGTAAGAAAGAAAGAAAAAGGAGGTAGATAAGAAAATGAAAAGGCAGTGGACAGACAGGAGAAGTGAAAGTGAATGACGTGACTTTTTTCATTTTGCATTTGATCAGAATATACTTAAAGAGATGATCTTAGCATTTTCTTTTGTTTCTTTTTAAAAGTCGGTGGATGTAGTCTTTGATGTAACGAATTCAGGGAAATAACTCAAAGAAATGTCAGTTTCTTAACTATTCCCTTCGATGTTCCTATTGCTGTTATAAAAATTGTTAAGAAGTATAAAGCTCATCTGGTTATATCTCCCCGTTCTTTCTCAGTAGATGGAGTAGCCCGGTTCGGCTCAGTGGTTCTGTCCGCGGAACTGGGACGAGTGGTGGGCCGCTGAGTCAATGGTGACGTAAGCTCGGCTAAGACCCGCCTGAGTGTCATCCCGTTTCTTCCCCGATGCACAGAGCTCGCAAGCACAAAGACTGCCCTGACCAAACCCCTGCTGACACTCAGCAAAGGTCGCGTCCACGTACCTGTAGTGTTGCTGACAGTCGCACAGGTTGTCCGCCGTCGTTCCTCCGTCCTTCAGCATCACTTCGCCATCTTTAGTGAAGGTCTTCTCGAGCTGGCAGCTGGGCAAAATTATTGCTTGAGACGACCTCGGCAAACTCTCGTAATAGCCGTCCTCGCAGTCAACGATTATGTGGTTTGGTGAACCATGGAGGTCTGTTCTTAATTCTGCGGTTTTCCTAGTGGCAACAACAGCAACCACTTCCGGTACGCATGCGTGTATGAGACAGTTCATCTTTTACTGGCAGTGGTAGCTCGCGAGGTGCTCATATGAAGCTGCTCATTCAGTTGTTTTTGGATGGTGGATTTTCTTGGGGAATGAGGAAGTAGACGAATTTGAAAACGACAATCTTCCGAAAAATGTTGGTTGTCGTGCAAAGAGGGATATTTGCAACCGTACAAAGTATAATCAAGTTCCACCTACGGAAATAAACAATCATGCTTTTGTCGAATGAGCATGATCCTGATGTTTTGATGTCAGGTCGACCTGTTCTCTGCTTGGTAACAAAGCGGCAGCAATTATTTGGACGTCCTTGTTCCAGAGAACCATCGTCTGCTTATCTTGCTGAGTATCAGTGTTGGATGAGCGTTGTTGTTGACAGACTGTTCCAGTCTGTGCATTTTATTCTGACAGTTTTCACAGATAAAACACTTCCATATTTGTCGTGAACTCCGGGGAATGAGCACGTGAAGATGGTCAGAGGTTGCGATGCAGCTCCCTCGGGCTGATCACACTCTCGACACCTCTACCAACTCACACCGACATAAACGTGTACGCGCACACTTACACTAAATTGCTAATTACCTTTAATTGACTCGAGCCTCCCGCGTACCTCCCAATAAACAACACAGGGCAACTTATTGTATTAAAGAACGTTATGAATAATCGAGAGTATTTTCAACAATTGACAAGATGATGCAATCTCAAAATATGGCCGTTATCTAGGGTGTCCCGTTATCTATCTCTCCCTAGTCTAGGTAACATGAGCCTCTAATTAGCTTGACCAATACACTCCAATACTTGACCAATACACTCAGCACACGAACGCGTGTAACACACACTCGCCCCTTATCATTCACACAAAAGTCTCTTGTCACATGAGGGGCCCCTCCGAGGTTGACGTCCGAGAATCCGTTGTTGATGCTCCATCGATCGTAACTGACAACAATTGACTCACAAGCGCCGAGACTCCGACACCACCACGTGCCACTACGTGTCTGTCTCACGTCCCTAGGCCGGACTGCTGTCTCAAGCTTAACAGCGCCTACAGGACCAACACTTATCTCCAGCTTTTGCCTCTACTGTTTGCGACCAACGGGTGGCACTAAAAGGTAGCGCTGTTGTCCTGTTTCATGTGTGCCGCGGACTTCTGTAATTAACGGGCATAGGGTGGCCAATGCTCTCCCCTTCTCTGAGAGATCCCCTGCAACGACACCTACCATCGCGCATTCCAACCCGACCTTGATCTATGTCCGTCATGACATAAATGGTCGGCGGTCACAGGCCTACTGAATCCAGGGGAGATAAACGGTGGTGAGACTTCTTGGCGTTTTGTTCACCCGACGGTCCAGTGCCGCCAAAGGCCGACTACTCCGTCTCGACAGACCTTGCCGCTTTCACGTCCCCACAGTTACCCGTTTCAGCTTCTGACAGTCTGCTTACCCGCGCGTACGTCTGTTTCGTGCAGGGAACAGAAGTGAGACACCAACAATAGCCCTATAGCCCTATACTAGTTATCACGTGACAGTATTACTGTCCCTTTAATGAAGGAAAGACAACTCGAGCAGCAAGCACCAAACTATTTTACCCTGTGAGAGAGATGAATTTGTGCATGACCATGAAGGGAGAAAACCTACTATCAGTTGTCACTAACGTTGTAGTCTTTCCATTCGAAAAGTATGTCTTTCTGGTATTTCTCTCTAGCAAACTGTGCTGTTGGTGCTAGTGCACCCTGCATCCAAGTCCACGTGATCTCGCAAAGCCACCCACCCGTCGTTCACGGGTCTAATAGACCAGAGATGCTCAACCTTTTTCGCGACTGTACCCACTCGCACGTAAGTTCACTCATCAAAGTACTTAAAGGCGTGTGCTTATTCTCACTGCGTACCCCTGCATAACCCTTGCCGTACCTCTAGGGCAGGGGTGTCAAACTCAATTACCCAGCGGGCCAAATCTCACATCACACACAAGGTGGCGGGCCGAAGGTTATTATTTATGTCCGATAACTTTTTATTGAACACTAAAAAAAAGAACTTTTTGTTATTAATTTTGTGTAAACAAAATCATACAAACCAAGGCTTTGCAGTTTTTCTTTTTAATTTATTTTGTCAGAAGTGGACGTTTCACATCTTTTCTTGTGAACAAGTTTGTTTATGTTTGAAGTAAGTTTCTGTGTGGTGGAGATTCTCAGGATGGACTGCAAGTGTACATCAGTAAGACGACTCCTGTGTGATGTTTTCTTGATCTTCATCATAGAGAAAAGTTGCTCACACAAATATCTGTTGCCAAACATGCTCAAGATTCGAGCCGCATGTAGACGAAGCTGGGGCATCGTTTGTGGGAGGGAATGAGTGAAGTGTGCAGGCCCCACACAGTCGTACTTTGCCTTCAGTCACTCATTACACTTTCTTTAGCTTCTGTTCTGCATTCAGGCTTTTCAACTTGTCCTGATGTTTAGTCTGGTAATGCCGTCTAAGATTATATTCTGTGGTCACAGCTATTGTATCTCCACAAAGTAGACACACTGGTCTACCGCTGATATTAGTAAACAAGTATTCAGCCTCCCATTGTCCTTGAAAGACTCTGTTTTCAAAATAAACTTTTCTCTTCGACATTTTAACGGCGAGCTTTAATTTGAAATTTGATTGGTATTGAAATTACAAAAGTCCCTTCACTACACAGTGTAATGTTCACGATCTTTATTAAGTAAATTAACATTAAGTAGAAGTCTTTAGAAAAGTCACAACACGTGCTTAGCTCTGATCATCTGCCTTTGTTCCCCGACAGATGGCGCACCAGTACCTACGACTAGCGTTAAGTTCACACACAACACACAGCTTTCAATTAATTCTAATAAATAATCACGTGCTCTGCTCTGCTCAGTACTATTTGCTATGACATGTGATGTTATTGCATCAGTTTATGTAAGTAAAAGAAGATATAATCAGGCAAAAAAAAAAGACACAAATCATCAATACACAAGCAGCAATTATTTCTATACCGTGGCTTGCTGTTTATACTCGGATACTTATCTCTCTGGCGGCAGTCATTTATTCTTGACGACTCAGGACTGGACAGTCAGTATTCCACAGTTGGCACTTATCATCCACAGTCCATGTGTATAATTCACAGCTGACACGTATCATGCACTGATGCACAGTTCTCACATATAATTCCAGATGGTAGATATATAAAAGTCATTGGAGAAGCTATACTCCCACCAACTTGATCTCCACAAGTTTGCTTCTCACAACTTAACGTCTCATCGAGACGACTTCCGCTCGCCAGCCCGCATAGTCAGAAAAGGATGAGTTTCTACTAGTCTGAGGATGAGCTGCCTCATCATACACGTGTGTTTCCCCTAGTCACCCTTTGATCTCGGACCGACTCAGGGAAGTTAACAGGTACTAAAAATCTTCGACCCGCGGCCCGTGTTCAGGGCAGGGTGTCGCGTGTCACAGGTCAGATTTATGGGCCCCGCCTTGACCCTCCCTTCAGGTCATCAACAGGAGCGGTGGTAACTTGACCAGTGCACTGTTGTTGGTCTGTACAAACTTCACTAAACTCATCCCATCTCTTGCTGTCCTCGACGGGAACTTTTCTGTTGTTTGCCTTCTACTTGTCGCCGGGCCATTAACAATGATTTACTAAATTTCATTCGCGGGCCAGGTAAAATTTCCTGGCAGGCTGGATGTGGCCCGCGGGCCGGGTGTTTGACACCCCTGCTCTAGGGGTACGGGTACCACCGGTGGTAATAGACCATTTACGGACTCAACCAAGTCGATTTCACTAACGCACTAGTAGATTCCACCACAGCCAGAAGTACATTTGACCTCCGATTACAAATGTGATTACTCTTTAAATTATTCTTCCGCAGACATGCGCACGTAAACACAAATGATAAAGAACAAGAGAGTGTCGAGCAGGCGGTGGGCGAATCGACCGGTCCCCTCCACCCCACCACACTCGTTCAAATCCACCCGTCAAACTTTCTATTTGTGTTCTCCAGAGGACAGGCAATTAGCAAACTGTGGTTGAGATACTTTGAAATAAATTCGACATGCGAACAAGTAAAGCGTAAATTACTCACCACAAGTGCGAAGTTCGAATTCTTCCGGTAGCGTACGTTACGAGAGATGAGAGATCCTTTTCCCTCCGCAAACAGCGAGAGATTGCCTGAATTAGCTAATTTATGCCCCTTGCATCTACTTCACTGCGGGATGGCGAGAGGTAGCCAATCATGAGCGCGTTTATCCCCCATCATTCCTAGTTCCCCCCAAGAATACACGCACATGCCGGCGTGGTGTGACCTGCGGTGCCTGTATGCGTACGTGAGTGTTGTCGCGTACCGCAGTCGGGCACCGCTGTAACGGACTCAAACTTCCCAGCAGGACTAAACGTCTCAGTTCAAACTTCCGATGGATTAGTAAACATTTTCTTGGGTTTATTTATCAAAA
>SRHC01003003.1:28702-88394 GCA_004794325.1 Pomacea maculata
CACACCACTTTACTCTTTCCGATGTATTTTCAAATGGTTTCCACATGCTGACAGGCTTTAAATTATTCGAGTTGTGGAAGTTTTTGGTCAGGCCGATTCGAACTACGAAAGTTGATTATGCATTGCTTTAACGGGAAACCAACCAGCTGATGTTTAAAATTTGAGTTAGGGAGAATATCGACTTGCGCAAACTCGACTTACTGCAGTTCGACAGATAAAAAAAAAAAAAAAGAAAAATTCTCAAGATCTACATGCAAAAAAATAACTTCACCTAAAGTACGATGTTGAAAAGAACCTTGAATTATTCATAGAAGAAATATAAAATTACAAAATATTTTGCCGGCTGCCAATTTTCAACCAATTATTAGTTTATTAAATATTGTCATCACATAAAAACACAGTAGTGTAAACGTGAAGACAACAATCACCATTCCACAGACAACTGCCGCAGTCACAGAAAGTTGACGAACGTCTGGTATGTCGGAGAGAGGGGTGGTCTGGGTAGAAGCAGATGATGTGGTGGATGGTGGTTCCACGGCCTCAAAAACACAATCAAAGAACACACTCTTCACAAAAACAGTTTTCACTTCAGTACATTTCAAATCCAAAGATCTGTTCTGTTGCTTGCAGCAAGCCTCACATAATCGTTGCTGTTCGGCTTCGTTCCTTTCTAGGTCTGTGCAAGTGTGACTTTGTAGTTCGTCGTTGCACTTCTCGGAGAAGATGTCTTTCGGTTCATATCGATGTTTTGATCGATAAGTTTCGATGGTGCTTAAACAGCTTAAAATGATAATAAAGACTTCAAGCTGAGTCATTATTGGTTGAAATATCCGGCTGCAAAATGCGAAACACACATTACAATTTCGTCTGCTATACGCAGGATTTAAACCAGGAAACAATCTAGGACTGTGATGAATAAAAAAATTCCCCATTCTATTCGACCGTACTATTTCCTTTTCTTCAAAGTAAATTATTATTATTACTACTGCTATAAATACTTCTAGAATTACTATAATTCTTCAATATCATGTAAAACAGCCGATGACCTTTCATCAAGCTTGTCAGTGTTTTTTAGCTTCCTTTCTTCTTATCACTTATTTCTGCATTGAATCGCTTTTAGAAGCACTAGACAAGTATTGGTTTAGAGTTTAGTTTTAGTTTATTCTTTGTTGCTCGTTGAGGAGCATAGAGCAACCAGAGGTATCAGGAGTACTCTTGTCTACTGGTAAGTTCTATACATTAGGATGATTAGGTTGTTTTATATTTTTTTCATAAAGTATCTTGATTGTAACAGCAAAATCACGAATATATTGTTCATTTGACATTCATTAGCACAGGACAGTCACTTCCTCTGTAAATCGTTGTCACCATGGAAACAAAACGCATGCTTCAATATACTTGTGGTATGTAATACAAGCGAAATTTCACTCACCTGAATGTTGTCTTGTCCCTTGCCGCGTCTTTGCGTTGTCTTCAAGCGACTGAAGGGGTCGTGGAAGCTGAGTACTGTGCCGAGTAGTCAACGCCTTCCAACTTTAGTGACAGGTAGATGCCGACTGCTGAAATAATGCCGGCTTTGACTGATAACATTATCGGATGACGTAGATCTTGGAGGCGTCCGTCGGCGTTGAACCTAATTGGCTGACTAGTGCGCGTGCTGCGCGGGAAAAGGTTTAGGGGCGGCGGGCAATTGGTGTTTTATTCCGAACCAGTTTATAATTATTACTGCAAAGCAGGCAGCCCATGTAAACACTTGCCACAAGTAAAGAATGGCGTGCACGGCAGGCAACCCTCATTGTGTTGCTGACAGCCGCAAATCCTTGCTTTACCGATTGATTACCTCGGCCGAGAGGCAAAGGGGGAGTGTCGCGGGTGGGGGTTAGGGTTGGATTGATGTGGAACTAGCTCATGACGGCTAACGCGACGCAGAACAAGGAAGCAGCTACACTTCTTACTCCTAATCACCCCTAGTCGATACGGCCGCAACCACTCCCCGCCATCAACCCTGGGAGTCCCTTTCCAGTTGGGACCATCTCATGCCGCAGTCTCCTCCTCGCTGTGGACCGATCTCCATCATCTCCTTCACGTCTGCCACACGGGCCGAGGTTATTATGAACGCAGTCGCCATCCTCGTGGGGAGCCTGGGTTCCTTTCTCTCAGAGGTCAAGCAGTGCGTGCTTACGCGGCCCTGCGCGGTATTGTCTGGACAAACACATTCTTATTGTTTTGCAAAGCACAATTTGTCCAGATACGAGTATTGTTGGTGGGACTACGACTTCTGCCACCCACACAATCACACGATGTTTACAAGGTAATGCACTCTTTTCTTCTCGTGCCTTTAGAATCTAAAACGGGCGTTCTCGTTGGCATTATCCATGTAGTACATTAAAGGGTGGAAAGCCACGAAAGTCTCTTTTAAAGTAAAATCTCTCCCTCTTTTCTGTATTTCGATCTGGCTGTTCCTCTGTCGCTCATCCACATACACAATATTCGTCACATGATGACTCACTAGGAAAATTCAAAAAGGTGCAGGAAGTGAGTAAAACAATGTAAACTTTTAACATTTATGAAAGCTGACAGCGAAATTAGTACAGCGTGTTTCAAATAAAAAAATGAGAAATTTAGAATGATGTCCCTTCGTCTAGGTGCCTAGAGGGCTCTGTACGTTTTTGTACTTTTACCTTTTCAGTTGTCTACTTCCTGTTTGGATTGTGGTGTGCCTTCGACCAGTATCGGTGGCTTGGATTCCATTTCAATGTGGAGACTTCGTGATCACCACAGTTCTTTTGACTGTGGCTTCAGTTCCCTTTGACCTCCGGTGATCAGCGGACTTGCGCATGTGATGGGGGGTCAATCGTCGTTTGACTGTGACTTGGGCCGTTTGTAGGATGTGGTGCTGGGAACTTCGTCTGATGTACATGTCTTCCTGCTTGTCTGCTGTGTGGACTGAGGAATGTGCTAAGGCACATGATTCAGAACCTCTGTGTCCAAGTATCTCAATCAGTATCTAAGTTCAATACATCATTTTCTCTTCGCATTTCTGTGTCATAGTCGTGCAAAATAACAGTCCTCGAGAACAGGTACGCCATGCATCAAATGGTCTTATGAACATTGGCATCTTGTATGGAGACACCCGGGCGGCGCAGTCTGATCAGATGGGTGGTGGTGGAGGCTGGGTACACTATTTGGTTGAAGACAGGATAGTGTGTGAAGGCGAATTAAATCAACTGACTTATGCAAAGTCACACACACACAAACACACCCACCCACACACACCCACCACCCACACACACACACACACAAACACACCCACCCACACACACCCACACACAAACACCCACCCACACCCACAAACCCACACACACCCACCCACACACAAACAGCCACCCACAAACACCCACCCACACCCACAAACCCACACACACCCACCCACAAACAGCCACCAACAAACACCCACCCACCCACACACCCACCCACCCACACACACCCACACACACCCACCACACACCCACCACACACACACCCACAAACAGCCACCCACAAACACCCACCCACACACCCACCCACACACACACACACACACCCACCACACACCCACCACACACCCACCCACCCACACACAGACACCCACAAACACACACCCACACCGAGCCTGGCAAAGCGCCAAAGCAGCGGCCGCCAGTCTCCCGCATGAAGACGGTTACTTAATTAAGTGCATCTGAAGCGCAGCCACAGCCTCACTTGAAATGGGGGAGGGAAAGGGAGGGAAAAACTAGTGGCCTAATGCGTTACACAAGTAAAATTAGCTTGTTATGAGAGCTGCTCAAAAGATCAGATGCAGGACACTTAACATTAATCTGATATATTTGATACAATCTGCTATTATTTATCTGCCTGTGGATCTCTACCTATTATTTTACTTTTACACACACAAAAACACACACACAGGGTGGCTAACGAAGAGGCACATAAAAAGTGGCGCCTTGCATATTCCATGTTAGTCACAGTAAATTATCTCAGAAGTGAGAAACATTTTGCTCGACACGTGCACGTGTCTCTGTGTCATCCACGAGGAGAGGAAGGACAAATTAGACTAACCGGCACTAGCAGCAATGGACCACTTACCTACTTCGAGTAAGACAAAATGGAGAATCGGTGGTTGGAGCTATGGAAATGGCATGAAGTCACATCGTCTGCTTTGCCCACATGATTACCTAAGCACCGTCCCCCACAACAGAGGCGGCGTTAGGAACACGCGGGGCCTGGGGCCGACCATCCGCGCGGGGCCGGGGTAATGGAGTACATGTATCAATATCCCTATTGATGTGATGCCTGAAGCACTGATTTATATACAGTTAGATAGGTTGGATATATTTCGCGAAATAACGAATGAATTTAGTGTTTTAATTGTTCGTTACCTTTCCCACCGTTTGTGGCTGTAGCGGTTTTTCTTGAAGCGAAATAATATGGTGACTATAACTTAAACTGCTTGTTATTATTGTCGGGTTTAACGTGAAGACATGGGTTCAATAATTTGATTAATTAGAACTTAGAAGTGTTTTCTGAAAGTCAATTTTTTTTGGTCACAACTTGTTTAACACAGCTAGCAATATGTCATAAAGATGACCTCGGAGCTAAAGCGCGGGGCCCCTTCGAGAGCGGGGCCTGGGGCGGCCGCCCCATTTGCCACCCCCTAACGCCGCCACTGCCCCACAACTAACTCTTACCCTCAAGCCTGTCATTAATGGTTTATAGTTGTGCGTTTGTTGTATCTCCCGTCAGGCTTTGCGGCTTTCCTTCACATTGGTTCAATGAGACCCCGTTTCAGCAAAGTTACTCATCGGGTTATGGACTGCAAGGCTCAATGTTTAGACATTTGGCTAACGAAATATATGGCAGCTTATTCCTTGTTTACTTTTCACCCATGTGTGATTAGCAGCTCCCACAACTTCCCCCTCCCTACAAACGCAGATGCATCCGGGTTCCGGAACATTCCCTAAGCGCTTTCGCGGTTTCGGATAACAAACTGTTGAATGGCTCACCGAGGGCTAACAGCCTACAACAAAGCGAGAGGTAAGAGATGGTCTTGGCACACAGCCAGCTGTCCCTGAATCAACTGAAGAGACGCGACACTCGGGTGCAACATTATCAATCGGGTTCATAATGTCATGCAGGGGTGGCCCAGACAGCTTACGGGTGGGTGAAAAGAAAGAAAAACGGCAAAATGTCTGGTTTGTCACGGCGACCTATCGGTCTCTGATCTTCAACGAGTCGATTGAACCGCAAATAACGCTCGTCTACTTGTAAAACTTTGTCAAGTGCTGGCGTACATTGATGTGCGCGTAACACAATAATGCAGGCACGCGGGCACACACACACACAGATCAAACCACAAGGAGAGAGAGGAAGTGTATTATGAAAGAAATTTCGTGAAAAGGTGAATTTTTAGGCCAGATATGAGGGTTTCTGAATTCGGAAAATTACGAGGATAAAGTGGCGTAAAGTTCCAGTGGGGTCTGATTAAAGGATCATCAACTGAATTTCTCCCGTCTGATGCGTGACATAGAGAGGAGGGCAACACGAGCAGACCAAAGAGTGTTTCATCAGCTAACTGGTCTGATACTTCATTGACTTTTTCGCCGAAAGACCGATACCTGCAAGCAACATTTATCATGCAACGATTTGTGGCGTCTCCATGATGAGAAAAGTCACTCACCTGGATGTGGCCTCGTTTTTACTCCGCTTCTTTGCGCTGTTTACAAAACAACTGACGGGTTCACAAAACGATGAGTAAGTAGTCACGCCTCGCTACCCCGCGTGCTCACTTCCTCACTTTGCTTCCTGCACGACAGCTGTGTGATGTCTGTGTGTCTAAAATAGTGAGACTGCACCATTGCATAGATGGTCATGACCTCATTGCATAGAAGAAATGAAAACGCCCAAGACGATGCCTCATTTATGTACAAGATGTAACAGCAGTCATGGTCCGGTGTCATTTAGCCTGACTACCTTGTGAAAGACAAGGACTTCAGTACAATCTTCCTGTGAGAGAGAGGAAGGGAGGGGTGTTGAAGAAATGAAAGTGCACTCTTAGTTGAGCAAACTTTCTGTTGCAGACTTCGCACTCATCGCACCCGATTCTTTCTCTCTCTATCGCTCTTTCTCATATATATAAAAACACACGCATTAAAAAAAAAAAACACGCTCGAGTGCGCGCATAGACGCTACCCAATCTTCACCTATCCCATGAACCAGATATTAATAGTTTTTTTTAAGTAAATAATAATACAGCTTATTTGTCGTCTAACTGTTGCTCACTTTATTCCATTGTGAAGGAGGAAGGCAAAACTCTATAGTCACATCAACACCTCTGAGAAAGCAGTAGAAATCTGTCGTCCGTATTATGTTTTGGCATTACATATCCCTCATTTGTTGGACAGGACGGAATTGTTTCTCTAGCACCATCACTCTTTTTGTTTGTTTATTGTTTAACTCAGTGTCTACAACACGTTCGAAACTAAGCGATTTCTACCTTTGACCTGGGCGTCCGACCCTTGATATGACCAAGGACTGCAAAAGAGATTTTACTGCAGAGTTAATTAACGGTCGAGTACTTTTGCTAAACAGAAATGAATCATTATGCTCTGAGTGATTAACTGTTTGTATTGTCCTCGGTAAGTTAGGAGTGCCACAAGATAGGGTAGAGGTCGTTGGAGACTGAGGTGTTAGAGATCTTTTCTCAGGGATAGCTGATGAGGGCGGTGTCTATCTCTACCTCGCTGTTTTACCTCTCCCAACCCTCCAAGGCGTCAGGTTCCCCTTCCCGCCGGCTGTCGACTGGGGGAAGCTTGCTGCGCAGCTGGTGTATTGAACTAGCACGCCTCTTACCAGCGCTCTCACCACTCACATCCCCGTGTATGTGCCTAGCCTGGTAAGAGGCAAGTCATGCGAGACCGATCGGGTGACTGACAGCTCCCAACAGTTTTCTTCGACAACCAGCAGCTCCGGCCTTGCTCCCCCAAGCACAGCAGAGAAGGCGGGCAGTCTTCGCTTGATTGCCTCCGAGTTGCGAGACGTTTTCATTCGCTGGCTCTATTGTTACAATGGTAAGCAATGAAACAAAGGCATTCCGTAACATGTGGTCAGTAAAACTCATTCATGTGAGGTTGTATTTGTGAAGTAAAGTCGTTGTCCAGAAACACGATGGGGACATCAGAGCTAAACACCACTACATGACCGTCCAGTTCTCGCGGATATTGCTTTGTTACTTTATCTTACTTTTGCTACCACATTAAAACTAAGGTTCTAGGGCTAAAGCAATATCCGCAAAGTCTGGTCGCCGCTATATAGCTACGGCCACAGTAGGATTTCCACGTTTAGGCCCTTGACATGACTTACCCTCGCCTCATGAATACGGCGCCAGAGAGAAAACTGTACACTCAGGCTGAGAGTACTGAGAGAACTCAGGCTGACATTTGTGCATCGACATTGTCATTTACAAATTCTCCACACACTTCATACACAATATCCACTGACTATTCTTGCAACAACATTTATTTCCTAAAACAAAAATTGAGTGTTTTCAATCCTTAGTATTTATGTTATCCACACGAAATTGATAGTCATTATTAGTTTTCATGACCGTATTTTACAAAAACCTTTTTAAAAAAAGACATTTTAGAACATCGTGGGGAAAGGCATCTTATTCTGTCTGTTAGTGTGTTAACAAATTCCCGCCTAATGAACATAGTATATCGACTCTTCCAGCATACTTCAAACTCTTATCCATTTCACAAATTACAAGAACATATACAGAGTTCATTCAACAAAGCACCATTATCACAAAATCTCTAAAATAATAAATACAGAATACAGAATAGGCTCAGAGTATACATCACATTAAAACACAAACAAAGCCGTAATAGACAATCGTTGTCGCTGTGCTCTGATTCATATGAATATAAACAACTAAATATATTACTACAGTCGAACTTATCTAAGTCGAAGCTTCAAGGGACCAATAAAAATAACTCGAGTTACGGAAGATTCGAGTTTTTCGAAAAAAATCTTTTTTTCTTTTCACTCTGTGGACGTTTAATTTTAACCAAATGTTAATTTCTTGTCTTTCTTTTAATCCGGCAACCTGCGGAGAGGGAGTCGCACACGTTTCATATACAGAGATGAGACAATGGAAGTGCAGGGTCGATGGGATGGGATACACCACTTTACTCTTTCCGATGTATTTTCAAATGGTTTACAGATGCTGACCGGCTTAAAATTATTCGAGTTGTGGAAGATTTTGAATATGCAATGTTTTAAAGGGAAACCAACCAATTGATGTTTGAAATTTGAGTTAGGGAGAATATCGACTTGCGCAAACTCGACTTATTGCAGTTCGACTGTAAAAAAAAAACCTTCTCAAGATCTACATGCAAAAAAAAAAAAAAAAACCTAACCTAAAGTACGATGTTGAAAAAACTTGAATTATTCATAGAAGAAATATAAAATTACAAAATATTTTGCCGGCTGCCAATTTTCAACCAATTATTAGTTTATTAAATATTGTCATCACATAAAAACACAGTAGTATAAACGTGAAGACAATAATCACCATTCCACAGACAACTGCCGCAGTCACAGAAAGTTGACGAACGTCTGGTATGTCGGAGAGAGGGGTGGTCTGGGTAGAAGCAGATGATGTGGTGGATGGTGGTTCCACTGTCTCAAAAACACAGTCAAAGAGCACACTCTTCATAAAAACAGTTTTCACTTCAGTACATTTCAAATCCAAAGATCTGTTCTGTTGTTTGCAGCAAGCCTCACATAATCGTTGCCATTCGGCTTCGTTCCTTTCTAGGTCTGTGCAAGTGTGACTTTGTAGTTCGTCGTTGCACTTCTGGGAGAAGATGTCATTCGGTTCATATCGATGTTTTGGTCCATAAGTTTCGATGCTGCTTACACAGCTTAAAAGGATAACAAAGACTTCAAGCTGACTCATTGTTGGTTGACATGTCCTGCTGCAAAAATGAGGAAAAGCACATTACAACTTCTTCCTGTATGCATAAGAAGATTTAAACTAGGAAATAATCTAGCACTGGGATAAATAAAAAATTCCTTTCTAGTTGACCATACTATTTCCTTTTCTTCAAATAAATTAGTATTACTACTACTTCTATAAATACTACTAGAATTCAGTTCAGTTGGGCCCATGTGGTTCTGTTGTCTTTTGCCTCATTTCTAATGGTTTAGAAGCACAGAGAGTATTTACATGTGTGTGTGTGTTTTTCAATAAATTTTTTTTACCAGCGGAGGTGTTCTCTTCTTTGTTCTCGTTAGCTTAGTTTTTTGTTCTTTTTTTTTTCTCCAGAGTATCTCGATTATAACAGCAAACCCACGAATATATTGTTCATTTGACCGTCACTAGCACAGGACAGTCACCTCCTCTGCAAATTGTTGTCACCATGGAAACAAAACGTATGCTTTAACAGTTCACGACTTGTATGTAATAAAAGAGAAATTTCACTCACCTGAGTGTTGTCTTGTCCCGTGCCGCGTCTTTGCGTTGTCCTCAAGCAACTGTTTGTTTTTGTTTTTGAAGAAAGAGGAAAAGGACTGGATCAGATTTGAGTTATGGTGTTTATTTTTTCAAATGCCCGAAGGATACATGGACTCGTTCTTTTTACACTCATTCAGCTGAACCTTATTGCGGAGATAACTTTTATCTCTTTCTCGTGGGTATCGCATTCTTTCGTCTGTAAATGATCATGCATCATAAATAAACACCAGGAGCCACCTGCTGAGAGCGATTAAAGTGCACGGGAGGAGTGAGGGTCGTTGTTATTCACCCCAGTGAATCATATGACAGGAGCTACATGCCGCCATCGGACCCGGTTCTGGGCAGTTCTTTCCAATTGGGTCCATGTCATGCCAGCTTTCTCCACCTCGCTGTAGACCAATCTCCTCCATCTCTGTCTGGGCCTCTCCACCCTCGCCTCCCCTCTGGGTTCCACCTTGTCTCGTTGAGTGGGGTAGTGCTTGTTGGGAGGATTGTGTGGGCGGCTTAGCGTAGACCCCATCACAAGTTGGTGCAAGTTATCTTGCATGGATGTGGTGGGTTGCACGCCTTGATCCACAGAGCCATGTCGGCAGGAGCCTTGTGCAGTTAGAAAACAAGATGACTGATGGCCCGCCGACATCCTGGCTTAGCCCTCCATCCGCAGGATACCCAAAAGTCAGGCCGGGTGGTAGTGGCGGCGGCGGCGGGAAGCGTTGACTGAACGCGGAGATTTCATCTTTTGCATCTAACTTTCGTTTCACCTTTTCGCAGATTAGGGGTAATATAAGACATGTGATCTATGGTAACTGAAGGCAAACTGAAGGACCTTTGTAGCTGTCTTTTGACGCCAAAGAGCGAAACACAATCTAATGATTTAAAGTAGCACTCCAACGGACAGGAATATTTAATGAAGTATTATCCAAAACTTTAGGATAGAAATAGGTATAAAGAGAGAGAAATGAGGACGAATAACAATTAATATTAGGGTGAGAAGAAAAAGAAAGCGATTTCTTTCTGCCATCGGCGTCCCGGTTGCCTTCATGGTTACCGAAGCAAGTGTCTATCAAGCCGGCTGCGATGTAATGCCCTCCTATCAGCTTCATGAAGAATGTAGAGACATTTAATTGCTATCTTTCTTACAAGCTGATAAATGTTCAATGTAATGTGCAATCTGTAGATGAGAAACTCACATTTTACTATAATAAATACGTATACAACTACCCTACTTTCATTTTGACGGGTGGGGTCGATTTCGTTTTCTCTCATGTCATTTAAATATTTATTTGCAAATACAGAAATACAGATTTTACGAGAAACATGGCTTTGTAAAAGAGCTGGAAAATATTTGTGAAGGAATAGGTTTCGTTAAAGTTATGCCGGCAGAAAAGCCGAAATTGAAAAATTTTCTTAGTCTTTCTCTCCTTATTCGGCAATGAAGGCGGTCGAGCAGTTCTTAGGTATTTTTTGTGGTGGATATCGGGTAACCGTCGTCCCATTATTATTTTCTTAACGGTCGGTCTTCACTGTTTGTGTATTCACGCGCTCTTATCAACGATGTGGGAACTTGGCTCAACTGTCTCAGCCAACTTAACGAGTGTCCTGGGGGAAGAGGGGTATTGGCGCTCGTGTTTGGCAGTTAGGTGGTTGGGACGGTACTAGGTAGGTAATGTCTTGAAAGCAATCATCACTCGTACAAATAAAACTTAACTCCCAGATTTCACAGTTATAATTTCGCTTTGACTCTCAAACGACACACATTATGATGTTGTAAATTAAGATCTGAAACCTACAGAAACGGTTTTAAATGAATTTTACATGAACACCAGTGGTAGTAATAAAGTTGTTGTTGTTGTTGTTATTATTATTATTATTATATATATGCTAAATATAACTCAATTTCTTCACAACTGCAGTGATGGCATATTAACGAGGCAGTGGACAAATTGCTGTAACGCTGCTTGTGGCAGTTTATGTAGCTCCAAGCCTATATCTTATAGACGAATTTCTACTAGCAATGTTTAATGTCAATTGAGTAAATACTTAGCACTAAAGAAGACTTAAATGAACTTTAGAATGAAAATCGATGACTATTAGGTATTTTTCTTATCCAGTTTTGCTCAAAACACTCAATAAATCAGTTTGAAGGATGGATTTTTTTTTTCGAACATTAGACCGTGATTGTAGGGATTCGGAATGAGACTAGAGAAGAGCTTTGGTACAGAGAGATGCTGGTGTGCTGAGGATTTGGCTTGGTGCGGTCCCTAACTTGGTGCATGGGACGGATCCTAGCAACCAGCATCATCTTCCTTGTTTTCTGTGACCGCAGAGTCGACACGCATCAAGAGCCGCTGGGATCAGATTGTTGCCAACCGTCAGTTAATCGTCAACCGTCAGATTGTGACTGTCCGTCGCCAAATTGCTTCTATACAGTCATCGCACTGTGTTGAAATCTTCATCTTCGTCCAAGCGTGGAATCATCAGCGAATGTCAGGTGGGCGCTAAGTCTTGTCGTCTCGAGGACGGACTGCGCTTCAGCCAGACTGCTGACCATAGGGGGGCTTCCAGTTCTGCGTGACGACGAGAATGACAAACATCGCCATCAACATTATATTCTGGGTCAGGGTGGATGTCCAGTTGCTTGCTTTTCCAACCATGTTTTTTTTTCGCGTTGCTATTGGAGTATAATGCTGCAAACATAAATAAAAATAGGCGTGAATTGAGTTTACTCGTCAGTTGAAAATTGCGCTATATCAGTCTGTTTTAATAATAATAATCATCATCATCAATCATCATCCATCATCATACAATCATTCATACATTCATCATCTATTAATCTATTTGTCATCCATCCATCATCATCATCATCCATGCATCCCTCCATCAGTCATCAGTCATCACCCAATGATCATCTTCATCGTGGAGAAAAAGAAAAAGCTACATACAAGCGCGAAACAACATTTAAAGGATAACGGTAAGATAATCGTGAAGGGTGGAGTCTACAGTGTGAGCTAAACCATTCAACGAATATCAGCAGACACAGTCACAGTGCACACAACTCCAGACGCCCAGAGAATGAATGCATGTCCACATGGCGACGAAGACAAGCAGACACATGACTACCCATGTAGAAGTCCGTAGTTGGAACCAAAAAGGCCGCCGACAAACAAATCATTGAACAGAAAGACGAAGAATCATGTGTCAAATGCTAGGCACGAAACTCAGAACAGGTATATATATCAACAACAACAAATACAGAGAGCTCTGCCCCCTTCAGCCAGGGTTGCCCGGTGGCGCAACGGTTAGCACCTGTCACCAATACAGTGAAGGTTGGCTGTCCTGAGTTCATTTCTCTTCTTGGGCATGCTGTTCTTTCTCTGCACGTGACATCTGTTTACAGGGCTGGCTGCCTTGCCGTGATATAGCCATAAGTTGCTGTCAAGTCAAGTCAAGTCAGTCCCATGCCCGGTCCGGGCGTAGGGGGGACCGTCTGGTAGCAGCAACAGACAGAATTTTCCACCCGGTCCTGTCTTGAGCAGATGAGAGCAATAAGTTGCTGGCACGGCGTAAAACACCAACCCTCCCCCCCCAGCCCCCTTCAGCCACTTAGGCCAGGGAACTGATGGAGGCTGAGATATACGCCCCTGCGCGCGCGGCAATGCGATGTTTATGTTTTTGTTTTTGTGCATGTTGATGTTTGAGAATGTGTGGGGTGAGAGGACGGGTGAGAAGGCACTGTGAGAAGGAAATAGCTTATCTTAGGCAATTCACGAGGTCGTGACACCGGCAGTTCAAGTCCCGGCAGCGTCTGGCTGACGGAGAAGCAACGCTTACCTCGTGCCTGCTTATCTTGGGCCCGGTGTACCTCCTCTTTATGAAACCGATTATTCATTACAGTTGGTGAAAGGGGAGATAAAAGAGTGTAGACATGTATCCTGCACCTAATATTAATCAGTATGACTGGGTCACAGAATGGTCACAGTTTGGCGGCTTACACAGCGTTTGAGACATAAATATGACTGAGTGGGGGGCAAGGGGGCGTGGGAGAGTGTCGTTGATCATGTCGATGGACATGCGTCGTGAAATTGTTTTTTATACTGGTGCATCTTTTAATCTACTGTTTTAATTTTTAAAGACATGTTTCTCAAAGTCTTATAAGTGGTTACAATACATAATAATAAATGGCATTCTCCTGATGACGATTGATAACTGTCGGAAGGTGTCTGTGCACGCACAAACAACGTGACTTAACGTTTTATGAAACATCAAGTTGATTTTTTTTTTCACTCTCATTTTTGTGTAGATACCAAGAAGATAGCATTAATAGTAGCGAGAGGTTTACTTTTTACTCTAAATGTGGGATTTCAGGCACTATTAAAAATACTTGAAAAAGAAATTAGAGTACTGCTTGGTGGCAGTTTTGGCTAAATTCCAAGTAGATGTGTCCAATATTGCAGTTCATTATTTTTGATATGAAACACACACTGTACATGACCTGTTGTGTTCATTATGCACAACAAATGAAGAAGATGAAGTACGCTTTGTTCTCTGTTGTAAAGCTTCTGGCTTTTATCATTATCACTTGAGCTCCTGTCTCTGATCACTTTGCCATGTCTTACAGCGACAGAGAGCAACCCTGTCGATCTCGCCCTTCCGGGTTACAAGCACGTGACTTTTCCATCTTGTTCGATTATCGTTAGGACGAGGCTGTCTGCACTTTATGTCTACCTCTGAAGCAGCGACAGGTGCGCAATTGATTTACGCAAGCAGTTCGATGTCGCGTGGTGATGCAATCGCTGCCGTTTGAGGTTCCCTCCCATCATCTATTTCCCGCTACTTTTCCTTTGACACACACACACCGGTACGGGTTTGCCGGCACGTAGACCTAACGGCACATTTTCCTTTCTGATGCACCGTCACACCGAGGCCGATATCAGATGACCAAGTCTCGGGGGAGGGTCAGACAGGGAAGAAAAAATGCTGGATGAGCGTGTGGCAGTGGGGAAACATTTTCGAAGGAGTGTGTGCAAGGGCGTCTCTTTCTCTTCCCTACCACCACTACCACCAACCCCTGCTCCCACATCCTTTTGTTTGTTTCATTTGACTATTGCGTCATGGCTATTTTTGAACCTGCCTTTCCTGCTGGCTCACGGGGTAGACTGTGAGCTATTGCTGCATACGATCAGATGTTTCGCCTTGTAGCAAAACCCTTTCATAGTCAGGATTTGTGATTATTTCAGTTTATTTCTTGTTAAGCAGTTTTGAGTGACCGAGATTGTTGTGGATGTGTTATCAAAGATGCGTGATTTATACGAAGATTTCCTTATTTGGTAAATAAGAACAATACCTCCTTAGTGTTCTTTTTATTCAAAAAAATTGTAGAGCGCCATGTGCCTGTCCATAGGAACTGGATGTGGGACTATATAAATGCGCTGCATTATTATTATTATTAAATGATCCCAACGTTGTCCCGTTTTTTAAAGGTCATAGTTCAAGTTGAAATAAGAGACAGCTTCACAACGAAGTCCACACCAGCACGAACACCGCAACCCGATCTCCGCAACAGCCACAGCCAGCAGAGACCTCGGCCACGGCCGGCACCAACCTTCACCACAGGGTCCTGGCGTGACTTTTCTCTTGTTCGCCTGTTCTCAAAGTTCCGGGTGTGCAGCCTCGACAAGACCTTTGCAAGTTTTGCCCACGGCTTACAATGGGGCCTTGTATGAAGGTTTCCAACTATATAACGTGTTTATATCTTCTGCAAGGCTGACATACATTGAATGGATGTAGTCAATCGGAATGCTTGAACATGGCAGGCTCCTTTTTACCTCCAAATTGTAAATAATGGCGATGTGGTCTGAAGAAAGATGTCTACTCATGATTTCGCTTTGGGAAAACTATCCGTGTCTGTTCGACACTGCTCATAAAAATACATATAAACCACAATAACACAGGGTCACTGCCAGTCTTTCCTCTGCTTTTATACACTGCCTCATGACTTGTCTGCGAATTTCAACTCGATTAAATGTAGCAGTTTATTAAATGTAGAAGACGACATTCGCAAAAAAAAAGCGTCTACACTCTCGAGAGTGTTCCAAAGATATTTTTTTTAAAAGACAAGAATATTCCTATAAGCCACTCCTTCGCGCTACCCACCCCGTCGCCCACATCTTGTTTCTCTTCTTCTCTCTCTCTCTCCGCTTCATTAAGCATTATAACTAACGTAGCCGCAGCTGCTTCTGAAAGTATCTGGTCGTCGATGTCGTCTGCCATATTGTTGACTCCCCATAATGCGCTATGATGATGACGTCACCTCGCAAGACGCTAGCCAGTGGCCTTTCGAAGTGAGAATAGAACGATGGTGCAAAGCTGCCTTGTATGTAAAATCTTAAACCATGAAAACATCGCATCGTGAGAATAGGACGAGGCTTCACGCGGGCTGTCGGCACGTAACTTCTGTCTTCGAAAAAACAACAACTCTGAAGCAGCGAGAGCTGCGCCATTGATCTTCGCCAGCAGTTCGACGTCCGCTACCCACCTTCACCACAGCCCCCGCATCTCCATCATCAACAAATTCAATACCAGCACAGACCTCGGATGAGCGATTAAGGCTTCCGCGATTTTAAAGGCAAGAAAGTGTTCGTGTTATCGAGTTTCAACCTTTCTGCGTCACCTTGCGCCGCAATGGCAGGCCGCCACATCTCTGCTGTCTGTCCGCGCACTTGATAGTTCAAGCAAAGCGGATCAAAGAGTTCCTTGTTGGTTCGAGGATCGTGACTGAAAATTACTCTTTGTAACTGGAAAGGGTTGACCTCTTTAGATGAGTAAGGAGGTAACCCTGTTCTAGGCCAGAGTGGGCAAAGTACAGCTCTTTGTTGCTGAACTCGATGTTGATAGTTTTCCTTTATTTTTCTCATGCGGGAATTGGCTGGGAAAATTTGATTCAAAGCCTAATATTTAAGCTTTTTTTTATTCTGCTATTTCCTGTTCTAAATACACATTTCTCTCAAGTCAGACCACTACCAAAAACAAAACAAAACAAGAAACAAACAAAAAAACAAACCACCAACTAACAAAGACCAAACTTGTTTTTATGTAAAATGTTCTATATTTATTACACTACCCGAACCAACAACAATCGATTGGCACTCCTGTTGTGAAAGACGCTGTAGCCACGGCACTACCAACTACACCCCACCCCACCACCACCACGACAATATCACTTTGATACTTTGATAACATCTAGATGCATCAACTCAGTGACAAGAAGCCAGAGAGGAGAAGGGCCGACTCACATCTCACACCAACTCCTGCCATTTTAATGTTTCCTCCCCAGCTTGTACTTAGTTCTGTCCGGCAGACATGATGTCGCTGCTGCTGCGGGTGCTTCCATCTTGATGTCATTTCGCAGCTTCTGCGAGCTTTACCCGCTTGCAGCCTGCCATTCGCCAGAGATGCAGACAGCCTTTGTTGCCAGAGCCAATCACCAATGGCCGAGGTGCCTGTGAGACCCGCCTCCCCTCCCCCTCATTGACTGACTCCATCGCGAATGAGGAAGAAGGTTGGCTGAGAGAGAATTTTCTGGATGTCCCCCGGAAATCGTGAAAATATTGGTTTCCCCTTTAATACTTTGTGTCTTATTTTCATGTCAGTTACTCGTCTTATTTAAATAAATGTAAAAGCAGGTGTGCGACCCTTTAATACCCGGGATTGTACAATGGCCAAGGCTGCGTGGCATCGCCAGTCTTGGACTGACTGGCAGCTAGCTGCCTGCCTGGTGCTGTCATTGAGAACACAAACTTCTTCATAACATCGCAGTCAGTCTATGAGTGGTCCGATACAGCAGTTGAGTCGTGTGTCCTCGGTTCAAATCTCGTCTCGAGAGACGTAGTTGTCTTTGGGAAAGGGGAAGTAATCTAGTTTTTTTTTACATTGCATCATCTGTCTTCTTAATTAGAATAGGAAATGACGAGTAAATGTATCTGTGCGCGTAGACTGATGCTTGCAGGCGCGTGTGTGTGTGGGAGGGGGTGGGGGGTGGGGATATGCTTTTCTGTGCCAGACTTTAGGGTCTAGGGGTGATAGTCATAAAAATCCGTTACTAAGATGTATTATGTTTCTAGTCGCTTCAAAATAACAGATAGGAAAATAAAGTAGCAACCCAGTGACAGTATAGCTGACAATGAGTATCTCAGGTACCATTGTAAGAGTGCCAAAGCTTTCTCCTCGTTCTTTCTCTGTAGATGTAGTAGCCCGGGTAGGCTCAGTGATTCTGTCGGCGGAACTGGGGCGAGTGGTGAGCCTGCAAGACACGCGCGAGCGTGTTTGCTGAGAGGACGGGGCTGGTGCATGGGACATTTTGAATTAAAAGTAGGGCTTGTACCATGGACGTGTGTAGGTGGACTGCTGTCTGTCTGCCAAGACCAACGCTGAGCCTCTTGCTTTATGATCCGCTGTTAGTCTCGGCGAGCCTAAACAAAGAAAGTGAATAAACCGGAAGCTATGTCGTGTGAAGCCTCGTTTTAGCAGTTAACTGGAAAAAAAAATCGTTTGCCACCAGTCCAGGGTTATTAGTTCGTGCTTGCACAGCGTGGTGAGCATGACTACTTATGAAACAGCTGACCTGGCGAAGCCACTGTAGGCTGAAGGATCGATCTTGCTTCTGCTGACTGCACACGCTGGAAAAACTATAAAATAACGTTTGGGAATGATCACACTTTATTAAATTCATATCTAATAATCTTCTTTATGCATCATGAAAAAATAAAAAAAGATATAAAAAGATAAGAAAAAGCTCTCATACAACTAGTTATTTGAACTGTTCACACGATCACGGATATCAATGGTCACGCCCGTCACAGTCCGTTGCAGCACTGAAAACCCTCGAGACGTTGTCGTGGTTGAAGTTGTGCCAATCTCCATTATATATTTGGACACTTTTCCAGCAGTTTCTTCATCTGTCCAGACAGCTTAGTGCACACGCTTTAATATCTTGCACTTGTAAAAGAAGATTTTAAAAAAAGACTGTATCCAGAGTCCCTCGGCTAACAACATTTTAAAAAGTTAGCCAGGTACATGCTACAGTGAGCTGCCTACACATGGTAAAGAAACCATGCACAAAGAAGCATCACGACAACCCTAAACATTAACATCTTAAAGTAAGACATGCCTTTACAGCTTGCAGTGATCGTTGACGAAACCGACGACGTTATAGGAGAAAGTTCCTTGGTGTTCATCATCACGTGGTCTACGTCACCACTACGTTGTTCGCAATCAAACGTCGACGTCTTGAGGTTAGTGTTGCCTGTGGGGCACGTTAACGTCAGCCGTGTGGAAGGCTCGCAGCACTCGTTGCTGAGTTTCTCTACGTCATCATCACTGGGGTTCTCCCCACTGCGATGACACAGCTCGTGACCATGAACTATGCAAGTGGAAGAAAAGTTTCCGGTCCCTCCGATGGTGAGAGGCTTCGGAGAACAAAAGGTTATGATGAGATTGAGCGCAAGAATCTTGACAATCATTTCGATACTCGATGGTCAGAGTACTCTGTTAGTGTCACGACAAACCTGTTGATGGAAAGCGAAAGTAGGATCTATATTTATCACGTACAGTTTATGAGACCATAATATTGTAAGATATGAAACAACAAAGAATGTAAAATGGATTAACTATTTACAAGAGATACGCACAAGACAGTTTAATTTATATGACAATAACCGACACTTAGAAAACTCAACCTGATGAAAAGGACACGTGATCACATACACAGATAACGGCGCTGGGACAAGTTCACAAATATCGAAAACTAAATCAGTAATAATGTCTAAATGTAATGAGATAGTGTCAGTACTCGCATTAAACTTCACTTGCAATGGAAAAATATACTATCTTGAAGTCGTCAACAAAACTTGTCTAAAATAATGATTGGTCAATACTGCAGATATCATGTAAACATTTTAAAAGCCAAGGCAAGACATATGCTGTGCTTAAATAACGGATTCGGAATTTTCTAGCCGCAAAAAATTAGTTTAAATGACTGGGTTTTGCTCATTCCCAAGTCATTTCCCAAGAAATCAAATGATAAAAGCTGTTACGATGCCACCACCATCACCTCCCCCAGATTGTCCTCCCAGCAGTGCAAATCCTGTCTTTTTAATGATCTCTTCCATTCACATGGACATTGTATAATTGATAACAAGAAAGTCGATGCACATTAGCGCAGCTTTATCGACATCGACGCTCGCGCCGGTGTCCTGTCGATAAACGCCTGTACTTGTCAACTTCTGACCAAGAAAAACAAACAAATCGATGACTTCCTCCTCAAGCATGCGAGCAAAGCGTACAGTATCAATATTAACTGTCACCAACCGGGTTTATCCTCCTTCCTACAGGTGTGCAGGTAATCAATGTGCTGGTTACCTGAGCCGCTGCAGCAACACCTCTCCACCCTACATCGGCAGTTAATCATCTTCGATTAATTCATGTAGAAACTTGTACTCGCCTGCCTTTCTTCTGCACTCTGATCAGTGCCTTCATCAATATGTTTTATTAGTAAATAGATATCGCACTCGGTAATAGAACTACACACACACCACACACACACACAAAACCCCGCTTTGAGGGATGTAATTTCTAGTTTAGCCTGTATTGTGACCGGAGTCGGGTGTTGGACATGTGATCGTAAACCGGATGACAACGTTCAATATTCCGCTTTCATTTTCAAATATTTTCATGCTATCTATTCCCGGAATAAGGCAAGTTCAGCATTTCAGCCACTTACCTTCAGGCAGCCGGTGGCCCTTCTGACACTAATCACGCCTTTGCTATGTCTGACAAATTGTTTTTCCGTTCAGGATTCTAGCGCGTGACTTTTTCCGTTTTATCCTCTCATCGTCAAGACGAGGCTTCCTGCGGGCTGTCGACACGCAACCTCCGCCTCAAATAAGCAGCGCGAGTGGAGCAATCGTTGTTTTACAGAAGCAAGTGGTGTGGAACCACAAGCGATCACGTGTCTTTTCAGGGCAAAAGTCGACATCGACTAGCACTGGCATAATTTTAATATGTGAAGGGAGATTCGCGTAGACGTCCGCATGGGCACACACCTTGCGTTGCCTAGCTACAAATACGCTAACCGTCACTACCACAGGATAGTCACCTCCTGAGAAAAGTAGTATGCCGCGAATTTCGACAATAATTTAACGAGATGTTATTTAATAAACGCAGAAGGGTTTTGAGCACTGTCTATAATTTTATGCATTTTCTATCTTTGAGTGATAATATCCAGGCATGTATCCGACATTTATTATTTATCAGTTTAACCAAGAGCGTGACTGGGACATAGAAACCGTCCCACCTTGTCAGCTTAGGCAGTGTTTATTTATTTAATTTAATTAAGTGGGTTGACATTGTATGTTTATCATTGTTATAAATCGTCTCGCTTGTGTGTGTGTGTTCATTAGCATTTGATCACGAAACGCGGGAGAAAGCGAACAGCCGAGCGGTTAATTAGAAGTTTATGTACGCATCGCTAGCTCTGTCTTACGACTGGTAATAACCGTTCCAGTTGTGGGATGACTTTAAAATATCTCAAAAGACTCAAACTCACTAGCTAATGCCACAGCTTTGTGAATGAAAGAAGGGTGGTTGAACTAAACATGCCTCAAGTCTTTAGACCAGTGGTTCTTAACCGGGGTTCGATCGAACCCTAGGGGTTCGGTGAGTCGGTCTCAGGGGTTCGGCGGAGCCTCCGCCGCGGAGGTCAAGACACACCCGCAATTCGTGATGACACTAAAGAAGGGTTCAGTGAATGTGCAAATGAAACTTTTGGGTTCGGCACCTCAAAGAAGGTTAAGAACCACTGATTTAGATGGAAGTCCACCAACAAACTGCGCAGTTAACGGTGCAAGGCACGCGGTCTGCCGCTCGATACGTCACACGCACGGGCTCATGCAATACATTATCTCCAGGTTGCTCTCTTTGTTTTAGGTTTCCTCCACCCCCCATTTCCACCGCTGCTTTTGTTTTGTTGGTGCATCCGATGCACCGACACACCCACGTGCATGTCCGTTCACCAATGTCTCGGTCAGAGAGGTAGGGGAGAGAAAATGCTGGGTCATCGTGACATAACATAGTGGAAATATTTTCGATGGACGTTGGACGCATCTCTCTCTTCCTGTACCCTGCCGGGTTCTAACCCCCACCCAAGATCTACTCTTGATGGAGCTATTTAAAGCAATCACGCGTTTCCTCCAACTCCTTCTTCCCTTTCTTGTTTCCTTTCATTCTCACAATTATGACGTCACTTCTCCAACGGCCTCTTTACGATGGACTTGTTCGATCTAATTTATTCTATTCTTTCAGTTTCTACCCGTCTACCCGTTAATCGACAAGCTGCTGATTGCATTTCAGCTGGTACAGAAGAGCCCGTGTGGCTACTGGGTTCGATAACAAAAAGAAAAGAAAAAAACCCTCAAAGAAAGAGAAGAAGGGAGCGCGGAAGCCGGTCAATACCCGACAGTTAACGGCTAGTTCGTTTTCGCCCTCTGCAGTGACTTTTTGTTCTCGATATTGTTCTCACTCCTGAGCACACAATCTGTATTTTGCTGTGATGGAAAAAGAAAAAGTTCAATAGTGGTGGAACCTGGCCGCTACTGATGAGCCGTTTTGAGCCCTTGGACTATTATGTCATGGCTATATTTAAACCAGTTTCCTGCTGTCTGAAGGGAATAGCTGCTGCTGCTGCACACGCGCAGAGGTTACGCCTTGTTATTAGTAAAACCCTTTCATAGTTCGGATTATTTTCTCTTGGTATTAGCAAAACCCTTTTATAGTTGGAATTTGTGATTTGTCATTATTTCAATTTAGTTTTTATTAGGCGTTTATGGAGTGTTTTTAATAGCGTTATATCAGTTAAATGAATAAATGAACATTTTTAAAGACACGGCTAATGCCAGCCTTTCCCAGGCAGAGAAGCTGTGCGATCAGTACGACTGAAGCGACTTTTTTTTTTTTAATTATATGTTGAGCGGTAATTATAATTTCAGCATTTTCCAGACATGCAGAATTTCTTCTGTATATTCCCTTCAATCATAAACCTTCAGTACACAACTGGTCAGCTGTTTCTTAAGCACACAAATACATTTAAAGTTTAACTTTTATTAGTTTAAACTTGATTTTAAAGTATAAATTTTATACTAGAACATCAATTTATATATATATTACACGCTCCCGTTTACTCACATTCATTAGACCTTGTAGCACCTTTCTATTTCAACTGATCATGGATATCAGTGGTCAAGCTTGACACAGTCCCTTGCAGAGCTGATGGCCCTCACGAAGGTTAAATAATAATAATCCAAAATTTGTAAAGCACATACCCACACTCCTAAGGAGCATGCTCTTAATTCTTAAGAACAAGAACGAAACATGGACAGCATACGAGGGACAAGAAAGCAAACAAATAACAAATGAACTATAAAAGAATAAACAACCGCACTTAATGAATAAAATGAAATACAGAAAAGACAAAGAGGAACCAAATAACAAGAGCAAAAGCTGAGGGTAACATGAAATTGCAAAACGAAGGGTGTGAAAAAGGACTAGCATTATAGGAAAGGTTGTTAATAATATTAAAGTTGTTAACTCGTAGGCACGTCGCCAACCTCTACTTTTCACAGGACAGGATGACAAACTGGCGATCCAGAATTTATTTACTTCCCTATGTGGCAGCGAATCTGTTTGGGTGAGACACTTGCCTGAATGGATTTATTTCTATATCTGTCAACAATGGCACAATACTTGTGATTCCTCGGAAACTCCAGAGCTTCGACCACTGGTGAGATTTTCCTATTCTCCTATTTATTTCAAGGTTCCAGTTGTGCCTAGGATTGTTCCACAAAAGAAAGATCTGAATAAAAACAGTAATGGATCTGACCTTACCATCTCAGAGGCCACAAAAACTCATCTACAGTAACTCTACAACTGTTTAGCCATTTTTATTATGTTTGTGTGTTTTTCTTTTCTTTCTTTCTTTTTTTTTCCTTTAGTATGCGCTCTACTTGCACGTGTAACAGAAGATAAAAAAGAAAGTGTATCCAGCCTCCCTCTACTAACACCTTTAAAAAAAATGACATACATACAGCTATAAGCTTGCTATATGTATTAAAGCAAACATACACAAAGAAACATCTTGACAAGCTGAAACATTAACATCCAAAACTAAGGCTTCGGAGAACAATGCTCATGATGAGATCGAGCGCAAGAATCTTGACAATCGTTGTGATACTCGATAATCAGAGCAATCTTTTTATTATTGCAGTTTTGTTTACCTCCTTGATCTGCATTCCGTTTATGTAGAAATCTTCGTTGTTCCTACTGAGGGTATAGGTACTGCTGATAAACATAACCGTTCGTCAACAGGTACCAGTCAGAGGACAAATAAATGAATAATTATCCCCAGAAAATAATCCTATTAACGGCGATAAAGTAAACAATAGTTCATACATAAGTTCTAAAATAATGTCTTAAAGTGTTTCATTGTTAGATTTGAAGTGATATTGATATCATGAGCAATGCGATGGACAGATGTGCTTTCTGGTGGATGTAACTATAACGACTGCTGTAAATACACATGTACCATCATAAAGTGGGAACTAACTCGCCCTTTGAACTCCTCGTTGCGCAGTTAAAAAGCAAAGGAAGAGAGATTTTAGGCCAAAACCGGTGACTAGAACATGTTTGATGTTTTAGAGGGGGTCGAATTTTTCTTTTTTAAGCAAGTAAAGGGACGCAGCACTTGTCTTTCTCCTAGAGTCTAACATTCAGGTAAATTTATTCACAGGGGTTTGCTGACTAATCAATGGTTGATTATATTTTTTTTCTCCTTTTTTTTGCAAAAGTGCTTTTTTAGTTAACTTTCCTGTAAAAAGTCTCTTAACAGTCTTTCTTGTCACAAAGGTTCTAGACCTGGAAGAGTCAAATATCTTTGTATATTTGTCACACACCCATCAAAGACGCCAACCAGACCATGTTTTACCCCTTTTTTTCAAACTCAGAAGCACTGCTTATTTTAAAATGAATTTTTTTCAATGTTAGTTGTTTGATCTATCTTTCACGTGGGCTTTTAATTAAACTACATAATTTTTATTTATGTATTGAAAGCTTAGAAGCAACTTCATGTACTGTTGGTGTTCAGTGGCACTGGAAAGAGGGAGGCAAGGGGGGAGCCTCACTTCAGTAACGATTCTCAGGGGGCAAGAATATTATTTTGGGAAGGTTTTAATGACTGCCCTTATTTGCTCCTTGACAGTAACTTGGCGGGACCGTTACTGAGTCATTAATGTTGATCCTTGCGGTCAACAAGGTGTCATGTTCAAGGGCTTTGACTCCTCTAGTCTTACCTCTAAATGTTTCTAAAGTTCTTCTCCTTAGTTTCTCTTTGATACATAGACTGAGAGCTTTTGATGGGCTTATTGTGACATTTTAACTGCTACATAAGCAATAAAAAGATCGTTAAAGCTACATTATTTCTCATTAATGCACACTTGAAGCTTCCTGTCAGGCCTCTTTAAAATATTTTTATTACAAAGCATTAAAAACCAGCTGTTTTATAGCCACGGATATTCTTACCGCCAGTTGACAAATCCTAGAGTTTTCGTCGGGAAAAAAACCTGTTCTGCAATCTGAAAAGAAGTATGCATCTAAAAATAATCACCCTGTCAAACTTAACAGTTGTAACAGATTAATTCAGCACAACAAAGCACTTTTATTAGTTTGTAACAAAAAGGATTTTTATTTCTTCTTCCTTTTCTATTATTATTATTGAGGATGCGGCAATAGGGACTGGAGTAAATTATAATTTCTGATGTATCTGAAGGCTGGACACAATGACAGAGCTGTCTAATGAGGCCTCAAAGACAGGAGTGAGGGGCGTCCTGGTCTCGTCAAAGTGCTGGAGAGAACTAACATGTTCAAACAATTGTACCTCGTCGTAAGAACATCACTATTTACTATCATCACTTTCACCACGAAAACCACTATTAACTAATATTTAGGAACGAAGCACCTTATCACAAACGAAAGTGAACATTTAATTTTTTCTTAAATTCCCTTTTAATTTGTACATTTTTTTCTTTTGTGCACACAGTTAAGTGACAATCCTGTTTTAATCTGATGACATATTTAAAGACAACACACTTAGCCGATATAAATATACAGGCTTTAGCGGATCTTACAAATGCGAGAAGTAGCCGTCAAACAATGCAAATCAGATAAACATCAGGCTATGATCTCCTAGTAGTGGGTAGAAGTAGGTAGCTACCCTGATCAGCAAATACAATGTCGAGTGCAGCAGAAATGTTCATACAAAATTGTTGTGTTATAAACATTCAGTGTCATTAAATCCACATTTCAGTATAGAAAAAAAGTCCGTTTCTGCTGCTTAAAGGTTATTCTAATAACCAAGTTTCCATTTGTCAATAAAATTAAGACAATTAGGAAAAGCTTTTCTTTAGAAATGGTGTAAACACTCTTGACAACAGTTTTCTCGTGTTTGTGGACCGTCACAGACTTTCCCAATCATTGTGATCACAGGTTTCTTGTTCATCGCTGGTTGTTCTCTACATCTAAATTTAATAAAACCAGATAATTTAAATGGAACTACTTTCTTTTCTTTTGAATTGAAAGCCTGCAAGAATAAAAAGAGCGGTGAGTCTGTACATTTTAGCGAAGAATAAAAATGCAGAATCTCAGATCTTTCAAAGCCACATTCAAAATCATTTGTTCGTGACATCTTTGACAATGTCTCATTGGATAAATGTGGTTGTTTCGCCAGAGTTAATCAAAACTGGTGTTTATGGTGGTGAATAAGCCACCTTCGTTATGAAAAAAAATTATTTTTTTCTGAAGAGATGTTATGAGACATTATAAACGGTTTATTAGCATGTACACTCCAATATGTAGAGAAGAATTTCTTAGGAAGCACATTCGTTGTCATGGATTCTAAATCCACCAGAGACAGAAAAGTATACATTAAGGTATGTTTAGATGCACCCAGCAGCTAGACCCTAAGTGGACAATTGTTTGTACATCGGATTACATTTACGGAGCACATTCCTTGTCCTTTCATACTTACAGAGAATCACGAGAGCACACGCTGCAATGAAGACAAAAATGATAATCAGCCCATCAGGCACCAGCCCAAACCTATGGGTTGTACCTGACGATTTCGTCTTGTTGTCGCCCGGCACGCCGCTGGTGTTCCAGGTAGGCTCAGTAAGGAAATCCAGAGTCGGCTTTGTGGTGATGTCTTGGGTTAAACTGGGTGTCGAGGTGGATACCAGCTTATCCCAGCCAGGTGGAACGCACTCGTTATTGTTATCACGCAGCTGTCCTGGCGGACATGCCTCACAGAAACAAAGACTGTCCTCCGAGAACCCTCGTCGGCAATTCTCGAAAGTATCTCCTAGGTATCGACATCCGGGAGCACAGTCGCACAAGCTGTCGTGAAGAGGCACCAAGTTCTGATCTTTCCTACAGCGCTGCTGTGGATCTCCAGCGCAGGTCATAATACACAAGCCCACGAAAGCATAAGCAATATTCAGCCACGTTTGCTGGCAGCTTGAGTTAGGCTTCAGTGGTTCCCGGCGGCGAGAGCTGTAACCCAAACTTTCACGATCTTCACGTGCACCATCTCGTTGTTTTCCTGCCACCTGTTCTTGATTTACAAGTGGATCTTTTCCTTGAGGGCAGGCCAGTGTATCTGGTCCTTGGGGGATGGCCATCTGTTCTTGATCGACAAGTGCCTCTGGTCCTTGGGGGATGGCCATCTGTTCTTGATCGACAAGTGCCTCTGGTCCTTGGGGGATGGCCATCTGTTCTTCATCAACAAGTGCATCTGGTCGTTGGGGGATGGCCATCTGTTCTTCATCAACACGTGCATCTGGTCGTTGGGGGATGGCCATCTGTTCTTCATCAACAAGTGCATCTGGTCGTTGGGGGATGGCCATCTGTTCTTCATCAACAAGTGTATCTGGTCCTTGGGGGATGGCCATCTGTTCTTCATCAACAAGTGCATCTGCTCCCATGGGGCTGGCCATCTGTTCTTCATCAACAAGTGCATCTGGTCCTTGAGGGATGGCCATCTGTTCTTCATCAACAAGTTCCTCTGGTCCTTGGGGGATGGCCATCTGTTCTTCATCAACAAGTGTATCTGGTCCTTGAGGGCTGGCCATCTGTTCTTCATCAACAAGTGTATCTGGTCCTTGAGGGCTGGCCATCTGTTCTTCATCAACAAGTGTATCTGGTCCTTGGGGGCTGGACAGCTGTTCTTCATCAAAGAGTGCATCTGGTCCCATGAGGCTGGCCATCTGTTCTTCATCAAAGAGTGCATCTGGTCCTTGAGGGCAGGCCAATTTCTCCTGATCTGAGAGGTCATCAAGTGCTTCAGTGCAGGTCAGCTGGTTTGGATCTGCGGGTATGCTGGATCCGTTTTCTTGGTCCTCTCGTGGATCTTGACCTTGAGGGCAGGTCAGATTTTCTTGATCTACAAGTGGATCTTGTCCTTGAGGGCAGATCAGTTCCCCTTGTTTTATAAGTGACTTTTGTTCATGAGGGCAGCCCCAGTGTTTTTGATCTAAAATTGCATCTTGTTGTTGGTAGACCACCTGTTCTTGATTGACAAGTGCATCTGGTCCTTGGAGACTGGCCAGCTGTTCTTCATCAACACGTGCATCTGGTCCTTGAGGGCTGGCCATCTGTTCTTCATCAACAAGTGTATCTGGTCCCTGGGGGCTGGTTAGCTGTTCTTCATCAAAACGTGCATCTGGTCCTTGGAGGCTGGCCAGCTGTTCTTCATCAACAAGGGCCTCTGGTCCTTGAGGCCAGGCCAATTTCTCCTGATCTGAGAGGTCATCAAGTGCTTCAGTGTGGGTCAGCTGGTTTGGATCTGCGGGTATGCTGGATCCGTTTTCTTGGTCCTCTCGTATATCTTGAGGTAGGAGGGAAGATAAATATTCTTGATCTGCTCGAGTATCCTCCGGGTAAAGGCAGCTGGAAGTCTCGTGATCAGCGCAAGCAGCTGACAGGGAAATGAAGCTCCCGTGGACCTCGAGTGAACAGGCCGAGCCATGTAGATTCACATCTTCGACCACACACTTTCCTGCCTCGTCTTCTTGGTTCACCTCTTCCCCCTCTGTTGGTTCCTCGTTTTTATTTGGCGTATCAGCTTTGCTTCTCTTAGCCACTGGGCATTTACTGGTGAAATGACATTCGATACTTCCCAAGGGATTCCTGTGTCTCGCCGAACCCCTGCGTGATTCGTAAGACCCTGTCTCCCCTCCACTGGTCTGAAGTACATGGCATGGAACCACCATACTGAATCTGGATATCGGCATTCTAAGGATGTGGTCCCGTGTATCTATCTGTGGAAAGCACAAAGAACACGAAATTGTTAACCTCACAAAAAATGCGAGGAACAATGAATAATCGTTCAGCTATCAAAAAACCAAGTCTGCAATGAGAAAATAATACAAATGGTGCAAGAAAGTAACAAGTACAATCATGTCTTCTAATGTTTGGTTGGTTGTGAATTCTTAACTTTTAAACTCGAAACTACCTGCTGTAGAAAACCTCTTGCCTACTTTTGGTTATATTGATGATGATGATGATGATGATGATGATGATGTAGTTTTATAGCGCGCTAGTATCCGCATCACAAATATTGGTAAGACCATCAACAGTATCTCTCCCACCAAGACCAAAGATAAACTCTTCACTTTCCTAATGTGTGTGCTAGCGACTGGAAGTCCGTCTCGAGGAGACACAAGAAAGTTGTTGTTTGCTGGACTCAGTGTATGTCTAGTGTATGGGAAGTTTACCCCCAGGGCGAGGTTAGACATGATATTGATGGTGTGAGAAAAGAACTGTGAATTGTGAACTGTGAAGATTGTGTGAGGCGAGTGACATCAAAGAAAGATAAGCTTAAAAATTACAAGTTCGGATCTAGATGTAAACTATTACTGTATATATGTACTGTTTATATATTGATCTATTCTACTGATTTGGTGAATGAACATGTGTGAGTGTTGTAGCGAAGTGCTTGAATGTTAATGAAGTGTGTCGAATGAAATTCAGAAAACAGTTAGTCATTGCGCGACAGAGCAATCAACTTTGACACCTGCATATATTGCAAAACCATTTTCCTCTTTTCGATACCAACACACAGTTGATGAGACCAGCTAAAGCTACGACTATCATTATCACAACATTTCATGTTACCAGGCATACATAGTGTAGTTACACTTACACCCTGCACTTATTTTCTGAAATAGGTTTAGAAGGCATTGTTAAGTTGGATTTTTTTTTTTTTTTTGCACTCTCATTAAATGTAATTTTCTTCTACACATCTAGTTTTGTATACCATTTAAACAGCTAGCCTAATCACTAGATTGTTTTTGTGGGGCTGCTCCTCGTTATTGGTCTCCCAGGACTCACGTTCGAAGATGCAACGCCTGTAGCTGTTATCTTGTTATTGTTACTCAACGCTGGCTACCGAAATAACTTCAGGCCTCGACAGACACTAGGTCGACTAGGAGATTGCCTTCCCGCCAAAAACCCTCGATCGATATCACCTTGTAAAACTTTCTTTTCCAACTCACCAGCATTGCGATGTGACGGTTGACTGTTCCTTTCCTTGTGATGTTCAGAAATCCTCTCTTGAATTGTCGCGGTCAAGCTATGGCCACTTACAGAGCTCACACGTACCGCGATCAACACTGGGAAGGTTTGGACAGGAGGACGCACTGCGAATTCGTGACGTCATTAACGCGTCATATTAAAGGGGGATTACCGCTGAGGCTATAACTACATCGATATCTAGAGTTGTCTCCCTTATGGCATAACCCAGATACAAGCAATTACAGTGATACCTCGGTTCTCGAACATAATTCGTTCCGGGAGGACGGTCGAGAACCAAATTGTTCGAGAACCGAAGCAATGAAACCCATAGGAAATAATGGAAACTGGATTAATTCGTTCCAAGCCCCAGAAAATGCCTATTTACTGGCCTAATTTGTATATAATATGTAGAAAAACATGAGTCTCAACAAGAAATAAGAAATAAAAGTGTATTTATTAAAACAAAACAAAACAAAAATGTACTGTACAGTACAGTAAATTGTGTTTCATTTACTGTACCTGTACCAAACTTTATGGCAGGAGGGAATGAATGTGGAGGGAGGAGGGAAGGGGGATGGTTATTGTCACTGATGACGCAAGCAAGGCGCGCTGGGCAGAATGAACGCCATTCGGCTCAACTCGGCTCATCTCGGACGTTCGGATGTTCGAGTTCCAAATATTTGTTCGAATTCCAAGACAAAATTTTCTCGATTTTCCTGGTCGAATACCGATTTGGTCGAAAGTCAAGGCGTTCGAGAACCGAGGTATCACTGTAGTTTATTAGAATGAATGGGATAGAAGAATCTCCTTTAGAAATCACTGTCCATTTTTATCTGTGTGCGTTTAGAAAGGGACAGTTCGATACCCGCTTGTGTCATGGTTGGTGTAAAAAAACAAGTTGTATTTACGGATTTGTGAACAGAATGACAGCTGTATTCAAACTCGCCTGCACTTAACTTCAGAAGTCAAGGTTTTATTTTAGTTTACTCCTTTGTTTGTTCAACTTTAACCCCCGCTTCCTCCGATGTAGTGACCTATGTTTTATTGCGATCTCGAACCTTGAAGAAATACCTTGGTGGTTAGTGATATGTTTCCTACATATTTCAACAAGTGTGTGCGAGAGAGAGGGAGAGAGAGATATTTTATGTTCAACATATCAAACTTTTATAATGATCATATGGTCACATGGAAGAGGGAGGGGGTGTCAGATTTTATGTATAGCAAAATGCTCCTTATTGACTCAATTGAAAACAGAAAAAATTGTAAATGCGCTTTTAAAACAGGAAAATAATCACTCATTCACCCACTGAATAGCAATTAAAAGGTCATTAGACACAGGGTTACCATTTCGGTTTACTTTTAATACCTTTCGCATCGCCCCACAGTGATTATCAATTCAGTACGATAAAATTTCCATTAAAGCTAAATGTGGCCATCAAACTACAATTAAGGCTTAGGAAACCTATTTAATTCGTTCAGAGGAAGAAGGGCTTGGTGTAGGGTGTGATTCTTATCCTAGCATTTCAGTTATCACAGACAAATGTTTAGGGTTACAAGTTAAATTCAATGAAGCAATCTTCAGAGAAAGAGGATATTGAAGGTTCCGCCTGAAATAAATATGGCTTCATACGAGACCTTAGTAATCAAGTTTCCTCAGTTATTCTCAGAGGATGATGAAACCTGTTCCTGGCTTCTTCCCCCCTCCTCTTTTGGTTAAGGCTGAGACTGAGAAGATTAAAGTTTTCTGTTTTCTCGTTGTTGAACCTCCATTCGTTGTTTACAGCTTTTGCTGTCGCAACTTTAGCCACATCACCTCAAACATGTTTCACATGCACTTAGAAGCCTTACTTTATTAAGATGATAACAAAAATAATCTTTAGAAGCATTTTATACCATTTTTTATTGAGTTTTGTCATATTAGAATGAGAAAGTGTGTCTAACACTTCAAAACGAACAAAAATCAGCATTTAATGAAACGTTGTGTTGAAAAGTAGTATATATTAATGAAAAGCACTTGTTAACTCAGAACAAAATTTGAGAGATCAAGAAAACTGCTCCGAATTTTGTATATGGTGTACCAAACCACAGACTACATACGGAGAGTGGTCATCTCTCCTGGTGGACTCACATCAACATCTGACAACATAAAAGCAACACAAGCTTGTCCGGTTGTCATGTCACCCGGCATGACACTAAAAGACCATTTTTACAGCACTCTTTATGTTTTTATTATTTGACAGATGTCACACTTTCAGTAGCTTGTTCCAAAATATTTTAGCTACTTCACATGAGTGTGGGGTTTTACCCCCTCTTGAGGGCTCAATATTTGAGTCGAAGCTTCAAAAGTATACAAACAATACTAAGTTGAAAACATTTTAATATATTTTACCTACAAGATATTCTGGGGCTTGCTTGTTGCAGTCCTATGTGATTCAATATCAAGTACATGTACAGTTCTATGCATATTTAGATCTTTTGGATACAAAGTTGAGCAGTACTGGGGCTGCAATGCTTAGCATTGTACTGTAAGTTGTACTTAGCAAACATATACAACCACACACATATACAAAAAAACAATAAGCTGCAAACATAGATGAGCTCGGACACACACACCCCCAACACAGACACACAAGTACATGTATCATTATAAATACATCCAACTGAAAATGTATATAAACACACGGATCACGTATGTATATACTTAACTACATTGTAAGGTTCAGTTCCAGTACTTACACAAAATATTCACACACAATCTTTAAAACTGGCCGAGTACATATGTTGATAACTTTGGGTAAGTGATTGCTATTTTGGTTTGAAAGATAACAAAGTAGCAGGAAAAGTTACCTTTAGAACATGAAAGTGAAAAAAGGTAGGTTGATTAATTGAAGAGGCCTTGTGGCCATTTCAAGGGGAATCCAAACAGTATACAGTACAATATAAAACAATGCAATAAAACATACATCCTAAGCTACGCAATCAGCATGATGAACTATCAGTTTTTAATTTCTTTCTCAATACATTGTATTTTGGACATACCAATTGCAATTCCAACAACACCAGGGCAAAAGGGACACGACAAGATATTAGGATCATCAGTTTGGTTGTTCCCAAAACGCAGACAATGTGGCTTCAGACATGAAAACCCTAGTCGAAAATGTATTTAAGTATTATGGATCCCTATGTACTGGGCATTGTTCAGATATTACATGAAGAAAAAGATGATTTAAATGTTCGATAACATGAAAAATGATCTACAACTGAAACTTTCTGATACTTCCATGCCAAACTTGATACCAGTTATCAAGAAGCCTTCGTTTTAACTCCTGAATAACACTTTCACATCTTCCACGCCCTGATTTTCCCACACATACCCAAAACAATATTTATACAGTAAAAAGAAGACATCAGACACCCACATTCTTTTGTTTTGAAGATGCATTTTGAACAACATATATGGTACGCTTTGTGTGGGATTCCATTCGCAGGCATTCGAAGATAAAAAGAAAGATAGGTTATACTAGACAGTGACACTCTAGGGACCAGAAGGACAAATTAGCCCCCACACACTACCAAAGAAAAGTGTGAAATATAAGTTATCAGCGCCTGTAATATTTTTCAGTAGAATATCAATGGGTGTTTTGTGGGGGAGGGTGGAGAGGTGGGAAAAGAAAGATGTGGAATTTCAGACAATAGCGTAAAACCAACACGTATAGTGCAGTTTGTTTATTTACTTGTGTCTCAGACTTTGAGGTCCCGACATTTTTGCATGTATCGCTTTTTTATTATATTCTCCTGGCTTTTGTCATCTGTGACACCATTGTACTAACTGCACTTAAGATTTCATTCCTATGTGGGTTTTTTTTTCATTTTAGGACAAGCTTACTTTGTCAAGGCCCTCATGGACAAGCATTTTGCAAAGCTTCATTTACTTAACAATTTTTCCATTTGTCCAGATTATTTCCGAATAAGATCTCACGTTTTCCACTAGAGGAATGTTTGCTATCAGCCTACAACCTGGACAGGCCCAAGACCTTCAAGAAGGACACACCTATAGTTTACGTTTCATCAAACGTCTGTGGGTTTTTTTAACAGATCTTGCTTATTTAACACGATATAGGTCCCAGACTTTCTTCTCCATAAGAAATAAATTACAGCGGCAGCAGCAAGTCCTATCACTAATACTACTACACCAGTCAACACAGGTATAAGTACATCAGATGACACATTGGAGTTGGAATGTCCTCTTTCCTCCAAGACTCCTTTCTTCCTTTGTTGCTCTTGTTCATCATCAGGGAGGCTCTCAGTTACCTCATCACAGGGTTTCGGACTGTCTTCTTCAGGAATAGGATAACAAGTGTAATTGAACTCCCTTGAGACATTTTTGCAGCTAATTTCACTGTTTTCTGATAGGAGTCGCCTTGTTCCGTTGGGACAAAGCTGTTTCACACACCGACACCCGCTGTGCTGGTTAAACCCCTGCTGACAGTCCAAGGTGTTTGGACGGGGTGTGTAGTCGTGGCTGCAGATGCAGATATCATCCTCTTCACTTCCACCTCGACACAGCAACATCTGACCATTTTCTCTGCAGGTGGACTTCCCCTCTAGGCAGTATGGATACCTCAGAGTATCGGATTGTCTTTCGCTGACTTCAAAATAACCCTCGCCACAAGGTCGAACCTTTAACACAGGGTTCCCAGTTGTGTCAGCTTCTATTTCCATGAAATAGCCTTTCTTCACTGTCATTCTGCGAAAACAGGCTGGAAAAATGCTGTCAGCAATGATCTGACAGTGCAGAATTGTTTCTGGGTAGGCCTGGCAGCACATCCTACTCAGGGAGGCCCAGTAAAGTTCATCTTGTTCTTGATCTCGTGTGGGGCAACCAGACACGTGTTGAATCTGACGCCAGCACTCCGATGGAAGAATCTGTGATGTTGTGATGTATCTGAGTGCATTTGTTCTACAACATATCACAAGGACGGCGAAACCTAACAGAACGGCTGTTGGGGCCAACTGTTGAAGCTGCTTGTCCATCCTAGAAACAAAAAGAAAATCATTATCATCATCATCATCATCATCATGAAACTCTCCATTCATCGCTTATGCAACTTTTATAAAATGTGAATTAGACTTAAGCTAGAAAAAATGATTGTGTATACTTGTTTGTGTTTATTTGGTGTTTATTTTCGCTGCTTAATGATCTTGCACATTTCCCTACCACAAACATTTATCGAGCAAGTCTGTCAGAGGGATACAATGAATCCCCGTTCAAGACTAAGCGTCAGTTATTGAATTTTTTCTAAAACATTTCAGTGTACAACTGAAGAGATGGCCACTGATCTGTTTAATCATCCACTTTTTTGTTTTTTTCTTCTTTCCTTCCGATGATCTGATTATTTGTTTGTTTATTGAGTCTATTTTAACAAATGAACTCGCTATTTTTGGCAAATTTTGTAGCTCAACTATTAGGCATCAATGACTTTTTGTGATTTTTAAAGAATTATTGACAGTAGTCAGTTAACTGCAGTCTTTGCTGTAACTCTCTAAGACAATGGTGCCCAGCCTTTTCTCGCCCGAGGGCAGCACCCCACACGATATAAAAATCTCGCGGACCAGAACACGGCGGATTTACCACAATCATGCCAATGTTAACAATGAAATTAAGCACCTTCACGGGCCGTAGGTTGGGGACACCTGCTCTAGAGTTACACGATTAGAGGAAGAAATGGGCGAGTCAGCAAACAATGCTGGAAATAAATCATCACACTTTTTTTTTTCTTTCATATTTTTGGTTCAGGGGTGAGGAGGGTTAGTACATTAATTGCCGACTCGCCAACTTTCAAAGAATAGCATACACTGACACCTGCGCAAGTATATGACATTTAAAGGACTCACAAATACAAGCAATTCAACAGGATAAGTGTCTGTTTTTAGGGCTGCCAAAAAAAAATAACATCATTAACTAATGTTAAAAAACATGCAAGTCAGTTTTGTCAAGATCAGTCATTTTTTGTTTGTTTTGTTGTTTTTTATCTACCGCTTAGAGTTTTCTAATTATGGTCCAAGGAAAGGAAAAACAAGGAGAGGGAGCTGGAGCAACTTACAGCTTCATTGTTTAACTATTTTTAATATAAACAACATAATGTCGCAGCTGGTTTGCTCCCCTCAAAGCAAAAAGGTCAAAGTGTCAGATGACAGCTGGATATCCCGTTTGCTTGTCGGCAATGTGTGACAATTACCATGAGGCCGGGGCCATTGATCTGTGTCTAATATTACACTTATTTGTGATTTTTATAAAATGATCTCAATGTAATGACAACTGATCAACTCTAACGAGAATTGATAAGCGAAACGGACATGAATAACAAACTTTATTGACTGTCTGCCACCTGGTGCTGTTTATCGCCCGAGAGAAAGGAAATGATATTAAAAATTAGTCATGCTTGCAGAGAGGAAAAGAGCAGGTACTTTATTCAAAACTGCTGATATAAGACTCAGAGCCAGTATACTTTAAACTTTGACCTTGGATTCATGCTGATTTGTTTTCCAACCGATCCTGTGCCCTTTTGTTTCAACTTTTTTGTTTAATCTTCACTTAAGCATAATTTCAAACTTAACTCTATAATGTTTGTTTGTTGTACTTCATTCGTGCTTTTTAAAAAAAATTTTACCCTCTGCAGAAGGAGAGAATCTTTTCCTGCTTTTTTTTCCATGCCATGTAATCGGAGCCCACTGTAACCTGAGAAGTGTGCTTTAATTAATTACAAAAGTTACAAAAATAAAAACACACGAACTGCTAGCTACAGGTGGAGGATAAGGCAAGTGAGGCATCAAACCACGGACGTGTATTTTAGTATATTAGTGCGTGATCAAGCACACCTTACAAACATTATACACTCTAACATCAAGACCACACCTACAACACCTGCCACCCATGTTCGTATACACACACACAAACAGAAACAGGCAACAGACAGTCCCTGTGTGGTTGAGAAACCGAACTGCAGAGAGTACAAACGATTTCAGTTTTTTTTTTCTCCTACATACATGGCAGTCACGTGACATGTGTCAGGGGGTTCAGGTCATACGTACAGACATTACATAAGGATCAGGGCAATTAAATTAGTGAGTACTGAATATCAGGCTAGATTGGCGATCAAGTTAAGTACAGATGGCTTTAAATTGTCAACTTTACTGAGAATTGTGGGTAACTTGAAAGAGCGAAACCTAACCGATAATAAACAACTCTCTACTGCTTATTACGTTGTTCTATATTTATACACATATAGATGATACGGTTGAGTGATTATAAAGGATTAAATGCCAAACGCAAATCACAGCTTTTAATAAAATAACCCAAATGTAGACACTGTAGGTAACAGCAATCGGAACAGAGAGAACTGTTCGAGTTTATACATACCTGAGCGTATATATATATGTGGAAATGTGTCACACGTCCTCTGCTGTCACAGGGTCATGTCGTGACACAGGCTACTTCCAAGAAAGTTTCCTCCATGTGAATTCAGGAGTAGAATTCTCCAGAGAAAAGAGTGATGTGTTTGGAGGCTACACCACGAGTACGTTAGACTGTTTTTGACTGTCATGTTGGCCGAGTGGATGAAGAGGAAAGGAAAAGCTGTGTCCCACGTACTTGAGCCACAGTCATATAATGAGTCAGCGAATCTTTGCCGCGCCGAGTCAACTGCGCAGTTGCTTTACCTTCTCAGCGCACCCACTAGCTAAAAATTAAAAAAAAAAAATTGTTGCGACTCTATGGTGCAATGAGGGTCCGCCTTTCACAGTTTGACAACACACACGCGCGCGTGCACACACACACTGTCACGGCACGGGTACTGGTCTGACAACACACGCCAGACAAGTGCACGTTCTTTCAGCACACAACAAAACGATTGTCTGAGGCTGCCCACTGCCCCCACATCATGTTCATTTCGTTATCGAGTATCTCAGGACTTTACACACTACAACACAAATTCTTATTTGTCAACAATTTGCCTCAACACATCGTTCTAAAGGCGATCGATGAACATCTAACGAAAGACGCAATGTTGACATCCAGGGCACTGGCCCCCGATCAATCACAACAGGAAAATAATCATCCATTCACCCACTGATCGAATAGCAATTAAAAGGTCATTAGACAATAAGGGGGCTTACCATTTCGGCTTACCTTTCACAAATCTTACAATCAAAGTATGAAGATTATACACTCCCAGCACTCTTCTGTTTAGCTATATACGAGCTCGTTCCGTGACACTACACAGTCGCAAACATCAACACACATAATTATAAACACAAGCATACTTACCTGTCCGAGAGCATATTGGTCATGCAGATGATCCTCCGTTTGCAGAGGGTCGAAATTAAAATTTTAAAAACCCTGCGTAAACCAAGGTGGAGAATGGCAAGATCATGTGACCTCATGTTGGTGACCAGCTGTTGTTTTGTCCCTTTGCTCATCGGAACACAAAAGACTGCATGGTGAAGGGTTAACGAAGGTGTTAATGAAGGGTTAATGATGTTCCTTGGCTCGTGTAGTCATGTTGTCACAGCTGTTGCTGTCGTCGTCTCGTGGTATTTGCTGATGTTCTCTATAAAGGAAGATGCTGACCAAGGCCCAGTGTTATGAAGAGTCGTCAACATCTTCAAGATGGTCTCCTTCTACACCTTATCAGCCTGCAGCACTGGGAGTCACAACCCATATCCACTCATGGTCCCACATTTGTTGGTCTTCTTTGATCATTATTAATTTCAATTCTTTTTGAAACGAACCTCACAATTCAATCTTATCTTTTCTTCTGGTGCTGCTTTAGTTTAGACTGAGAAACCACATCTTTCACTTATTCAAATCACGAACACTGCTTCAGACCACTTACATTTTGCCTTTACTTCAGCGCACTGGTAAAATTTTCTGGTAAAATTTTCCTTCAGTTTTACCTTCAGTCTTTTTCAGCAAAGACTCACGAAGGTTTTGTCTGAGTTTTGTTGCAGTTCACAGATGCCAAGAGGACGAGAACTAATTGCGATTGCTGCTGAACGAATCCAAAATATCGTCCCACTGTTGTTTGAAAGGTCGAATTAAAATTTCAGATGTTAGCCTAGTTGTGGGCCACGCTCTCATCATTGTGTGGAATGAAGAAAAAGTTTCTTAACAATTTTTTTCCCGAAAATATTGACACAATCTGTTTCTTCACTGGCCCTGTCTCGGCCAGGTTTTCTTGTTGCTCAGATTTTATACTAAAATTATCAAATGTCGGTTAGAACCTTGTCTGGGGAGGGGGTGTCTTCCTTGTACCATGGAACCATGTTGTGGCAGAGTTACTCCCATGAGGTGCATCGATATATTAAACCTGACTATACGTTATCGTCTTCGTGATGGTTGTGACAGTCATTGACACTTTCTAAGATCTCACTTTATTTTAAAACAAGAAAATTTGAAAGAAACTGCTTTAACGTTGTGCATTATCTATGATGATGTTATCGAAGTAGTCGATTCTTACAAATATATAGGTAGAATCTTTGACAACAAGCTTAAATGGGACATCAACACTGACATGATCCTCTGTAAGAGCCAACATCACGGAAACTCAGATCTTTCTCCATCAGCTCTGTCCTCCTCACTCGGTTTTATCAGTCCTTAATTGAAAGTCTCATCACTTTTTCTTTCATATCTTGGTTCTACAGCCTCGATCTCCCTAGTGAGCAGAAACAGTCTTGTCTCCCCTGTTAATATATGTTCTAAGATCAGCGAAACCAGGCAGAGGGTTGGCAGCCTTATGCCATCAGCAAATCGTCAGGAAAGCATCATGCATCCACTGTATTTCAGATGATGTGCTGGCAAGTGAGTTCTCACTCTTACTATTTCTGATCATGTGTTGGCATGTGAATTTTCACTCTTGTAGTCTGGCTTTAGTTACGCGATGTCTGTATGTAGAACCAATCATCACCGCAATTCATTCATTCCACGTGTCATTCACTTGATAAACTCTACTGGCCGTCATCTTGTGCTAAGCTGAGGTGACCTGGGGTCACCAACTGTATCTGCTGTTGGGAATGTGTGTGGTGCGAGAGAGATACTATTTCAATATGTACATTTATATTATCTCTTTTTATATCATGTATATGTATATTATTGCGAGTACTATCACTACCTTGAATTGTCCCTGGAGATCAATAAAGTTGTGTTGTATTGTAGATTAATTTTGGAGTCAGCCATTTTCTGGCCTGTAGCCAATTTGTTCCAGTTGAGCAATTTGCATAAAAGCAGGAGGTATTGTACAAACACCCCTCCCGTTACCACTATTATTTTCCCTTTCAGAGCCAGGTTACTTGAACGATTTATAAAGACAGCCTTTGATATATGAGTTGCAGTGTTGTGCCCGCTTTGTGCACGAAGGCTATCCCTTATCTAACTTTCAACTCGGGGGCCCGTTCAAAGTAGGGTGAAGTACAGTTTCATCATCAGCCATTAAAAAAAAATTGGCATAAGACATGAGAGGAGTACATGTATATACATTTGTACCATTCAGCTGATAGTCCCCCCAACACACACACTGTGCGTGAGTTGACCATCACAACGTTTGATGCCATCCATACTATGACCACGGACTCTAGTAGAAGTGACCATGTGACAATGCAGAAAATTTGGAAGAGCATGAAACAATTCTTTGGGTTTACACCCAAGTTCCTACAACTATCATAACTTCACGAGGCAGCTGGTGAATATTTCACTAAAGCTCAAAAGCTATCGAGGAAAACATCGAAGAAAATTATGAAGAATTCATAGGCGAAGAAGAATCATTTCTGAAGATGAGAAACCTTTGCAAGCACATAGTCGCACTAACTGACAAGGCTTTTGGCACTCTGAGAAAATCCAGCACGATTCCGGAGAAAACTTTGGACTGCTAGCAATGTAAACAGGCAACACCTGAACGGATTTCCTGTTTAGTTGTCGTTGTCGGTAACTCGTCGAAACAATGGATGACTGAGGCATGCGGCGAACAGAGCTCAGTAAAGTGTCACATTCACTGTGATATCTCCATCTTCAAATCGCATTTGTCGAGTGCCCTTTTCAAATAATACATCCTGTTTAGTGTTGCCAACAGTAAGTAGACTTGGGGTTGGCTTATACAGCAATAATTGTCATACAGAAACCTTAATACTGTATTGTCTACTGTTTCTTTAGAATCTGCTTGTATAGATGTAGTCTGTGCAATAAAGGCTTCCATGGGGCTTAAAAAATTAGTTCCGCGATAAACAGTTTAAAAAAAAAATGCATTTACAGCCCCATTGACGGAGATTCATGAGCAAAGATGTCCTCAAGTAGCACATGTATGTGGGTTTTGTATGGCAAAGCAAGTACGGGTCATTCAAGTAAAGTGTTCAGTCACACTTCACAGTTCCCAGTATATTTCACATAAATTTATTTTACTACACGCTCATATTTTGCACAACCCCCTCCCCCAAAGCTGTTACTGGTCCTTCACTCTTTATAATAAGTAATTGTTGGCAAATCCGCGAGATGAGTCAGATACACTTTGAGACAGACATCTGACATCTGCCGCAGTCTGCGCCCTTTTATGCCTTTTTTTCTTCTTCTTGTTTTTGCTTCCCTTAACTGCTGTTGCGTATGTGCGAGCTTGACACAACTTCGCGATGGCACAAACAAGCTGGGGAGTAATTTTGGCATTGAGCCAAAGTGGTATGACAGTAAAAGGGTGGGTGGGGTGAGGTAGAGAGCCTGTCTCAGGCCCGTTGCAGTCACGAGAAGCGGGAAGTGCTTTCTGCGAGCGAGAGAAGACACAGTGTAGACACACGTACCATTAATTCTTTGCGATCTTCACAGGCTGCGGCAACCACAAAGGATTTTACTCTGCGCCTCGAATAAAGTCGAGGCAAATGAGTCGTTTCAATGTTGTGTTCTTTGTGTAGAAAAGATTGAGACTGCGTGCTCAGGTGCTGCTAAAAAGAAAAAAAGAAAAAAAAAGAAAAGACAGAGAATGTTTCAATAGCAATGCGACGACACCAACTCAAATAAAGAAGCAAGTGGTGGTGGGGGTGTAGGAGGGTGAGGAGTGTCACAAGGACTGAACATTCACCAACGTTCAAACACGATCTGGTGTAGGAGGCTACAAGGACTGGGAGGGAGGGGGAGAGAGAAGGCGTTAGGCGGGGAAGGTGGTGATGATGTTGATGTGTAATGCGCAGGTATCCATTCAGAAGAAGGTGGTGGTGGAGGGAATGGGTCGTGGTTAACAAGGGCTCACATAAAATAAAGGTTGCAGGGTATAGAAAATTGGTAAAGATATTTGTATCGTCTTACGCCTTGATCACACACGCTGTTGTCTTAGCAAAAACCGAAATCATGCGAGACGGGTATCACAGTCGCCATTATACGTTTCACAATCTGATGACAGGAGTGGAGAGAGGGAAATTGATGTTTTACGCCGAGCCAGTAACTAAGACTATATCACGGCAAGGCACAGATGTCACAGAGAAAGGTCAGCGTGCCCGAGACGAGAGCTGAACCCAGGGTAGCCAGCCCACACTGTGATGGCGAAAGGCGCTAACCGTTGCGCCACCGACCGCCATGCTGATGACAGGAGACAGCGTCGAAGAGTGAGATAAGTGCTGCGAGACTGCCGGAGAAAAAGTGTAGGATAAGACAACTCGAGTGATATCTGTGTGTGAGAGAGAGAGGACAGACAGACAGAGGTCACGCGAAAAGCTAGTTCAAGACATTTGTAACATTCGCCCGAAGGTGGTGTGAGGACTGTGTACCCGCTTGTCACCCAGGTGAGTCTCGTTGACATCACCCGCGCGGTGGCTTTAACCACGAACTAATATCCCTGGACTGTTGGGAGACGATTTTTTCCCAGTTAACTACTAAAACGAGGCATGAAACGACTAAGCTTCCGGCTTAGTCACATTCCTTGTTACGGCTCGCCGAGACAACAGCGGGTCATTTCGCAAGAGGCTTGGCAGACAGACAGCAGTCCACATACACACGTCCATGCTGTAACATTGTCACAGTGACCAGGGAGCCAAGAGGATAGTATAGATTCTGGGTTTACATTTGAACGAGTTGAACCATCGGAGTTTTCACAGCTCGTTCATGGTTGTTTTGATCCGCTTGTGTTAAATGATAGACAGAGACTAATTTTATTTGCCACTGACATCCGCAAATGCACTCACGCACACAAGCACAGGCACACACACACGCATTTCTAACAGCATCTATGTAACAATTTGTCTCAGAAAAAGAAACATCTGGACAATTTTTAAAGCCTTTCTTTATTGCGCAGATTACATATATGCAAGCAGATTTTAAAGAACTGGTAGAACTTTAAAAAAACTGGTTATTATAGTCGTCAGGGCCTGATGAACGGCCAGTGAAAAATCAAAGATTTATCATTCACAAAATAAAACAGTTGAGAAAAAGCTGGAAAAACAAATTACAACATCAAAATTTAAAGGTAGGACACAAAGAGCTAAAAAAAAACCCCAACTAATCATGCAACAATTGGTAGAACATCTATGCAAGCAGATTTTAAAGAAACATTTAAAAAAAACAACTAATCATGCAACAACTGGTAGAACATTAAAAAAAAAGCTGGTTATTGTTTTCTAGTCGTCAGTGCCTGATGAATGGCCAGTGAAAAATCAAAGATTTATCATTCACAAAATAAAACAGTTGAGTTCTATTACTAAGCTGAAAAAACATACTACTACAGGAAAATTTAAAGGTAGGACACAGAGAGCTAAACCTTTTTCTCCCACTAAAATTACAAGGCTAAAAACAGTTTACTTCACTGAAAAAAAGCAGGGTGATATACAGAGACTAATTATCAGTGCATATGATTGTATGTGTTGACATACAGATAAATGCCTTCATGTGTGTGGGTTCTTACAAGTAACAATCATAGCTTACAGATTCAGTCCGTTAAACAGACGAATCATATTCCTAGGTCCTTTACAAAAACAGGAAGCAAAAGAGAATACCACTAAGGCTACCGTAAAAAAGATAGCGATTCCTTCAAGTACAGTGAGTGACATACCCTTCTGCTCTTCAGGACATTTTTCTTTCTTCTTTGGGTCGACAGACACATCGCCCCGGGTAGGTTCAGTGACGTTGACCGGACTGTGACGTGTGATATTGCCCGGTGTGGATGCTGAGCCCACGTGAACACAGTTATTGTTTTCATCCCGACTCTGCCCCGCTGCACAGGGCTCACAAGCGCAAGGACTGTCCAGTCTGAACCCTCGCTGGCACTCGACAATATCCGCGCCCATGTACCTGTAATTTGGCTGACAGTCACACAGGTGGTCGTCTGTGGTTCCTCCATCCTTCAGGAGCCTTTCGCCATCTTTAGTGCACGTGGTCTTCTGCAGCTGGCACTGTGGGGAAATTATTTCTGATGAGGACCTCTGCGAATTCTCATAATACCCATCTGTACACTCCACGATGGTGAGGCGCGGGTTACAGAGGTTGTCAAATTTTAACTCAACGGTTTCGCCGGGTCCAACATTTACTTCCGGTACGCATGCGTGGATGATGCCATTCGGCTGCTCTTGACAATGGTAGCTCGTGGTTTGGTTCAAAGAAGAGCAGCATAGGTCGTTGAGCTTTTTGCGAACAGTGGGGTCCCATGGGCAATGATCTCGTTGGCGAAGTTTAGAAAGACAGTGTTTTGGGAAGTTTTGAGTTGTTTTGCAAGGAAGTGGACTTGCCATCGAAGGCACTGTCATACAGCTCAATATGAGGAAAACAACCAGGCTTCTGCCGAAGGAGCGCAGTCTTGTTGTCTTGAGGTCATGAGCTCTTCTCTGCTTCGTAGGCCGGACACTACGGGAGTTTTGACGACTGTGCTCTAATAAACCATCAGACACTTTAACCGACTCCTCATGCTCTACAGTGGAGGGTGGGGGCAGTTCTTGCGGGGAGTCCGGCTTGTCGTTGTCTGCAGGCGAAGGAGAGTCCGGCAGCACAGCACTGACCACGTCATCCTCTTCCTTCTCTTCTACCTTCAGCTCGTCCAGGGAACAGACTGTTTCACTCGGCAGGTGACCAGCAGGAATGTGAGGATCACTCTTTTCTTCTTTCTTTTGCCACCCGTCTCGGGGAACAACTTCAATCCTTTTTAAGTCTCGATTTATGTCTATAGTCATGGGCCCATCCATCTCAAGATCCGAGTCTGTTGTCAATGCTAGGACGTCTTTAATGTTAAGAAATATTTTGGGGAACCTGAAAGAGTCGCGAGCTCTGCCCCTTGATGACTCAGTTGGAAGACGAAGACTGTCAGTTTCCTCTTCACATGTCGACAACCCAAAGAAGGCAAATAGCACTTTAGGTTTAATAGCCATCTTGAGTAGTGTTCTTCAGTAAAAATTAACCTGTGCAAAACAATAAACAAAACATCAGAATCTCATGGACGGAAGTGTGAGGTCCTTGTGTTTTTCAGCAATCTTTCTTATTTACTCTGCACGTTTCTGATTTGAGTCTGGAAGCTTAACAAGACAAAATACTGCTTATAATCAAACAAAATCATAATTTACCTTTGTTCCCCACTCCCTAGTGTCCTATTTTGGTGAATTTGTATGTGATATAATCTGAAATGACTGATCAAAAGGATGTGGTGACGATGAGCAGACTCAATGATTCTGGTTATGATAACAACGATAGACCAAGAAACACGGAAATGGATAAGTGACCTGCAAAATGATGCCTCGCAGCCGGTAAATTTCACAAACAATCAATCATCTGCTGTTTACGGTACTTATTTCTAAGCACGTGCTGGTTATTTTAATAAATCTGCAGTAAAACAGTCTGCTCATGCCTCTACCATTCTTGGGTTATTTCTAATGACCTATTAAGCGGTTGAAAATCGGGAGTGAGAAAGTAATTCAACCTGTTCTCCGACGCACCCTCCCCCACCATCCCGCTTCCAAAGAAAGAAAATTCAGCAAGTCGTGGTTTCAATCAGTCTCAGGAGGGTGAGGGAGAGAACGCCCGTTAACCATGACCAACAGGTTAATGCCTTTATTTATATTATTTTCATCTTGTCGCAGTGGTTGTTCTGCGCCTCATGTCATCCAACAATTTAACCACTTCCGTGCAACTTCTCGCGACATTCGTAACCCCGAGGTGAAGGCCAAGCACCACCATGCGAATATTATATCAAACCAATTCGATTAAGAGTGAGGCAAAGGACGTGGGGAGGCTGCCCCAAACCGGGTCCGCTGGCGAGGTGTTGTAGCGACCCTATGCTCCTCGAGGACTAACATAAATAAATTCGATTAAAGTCACAACACTCACCAGTGGAGGGACAGGAGATGCACAGTAAAGTCACTAATGACAGTGAACGGCGTTTTGAGTGGTTTTCGCTTTGAGTGCAGCTTTCGCTCTGTTGACACCGCAGTGCGCGCGCAGGGAGTTCCCCAGCCAGTCAACCGACCAATCGTGTGCCGCGCGGGGTGGCGAGCCTGCGACCCTGTGACGTGATATGTACAGAACTGTCGATCAGAACTTTCTGGAGAAGTCGCCTCCCTAAAGTGAAACAACTTAGGAGTCTACAGGTCCGTGATGTGAATCGATCAAAACATTCCTTTGTTTTCTCCATTTTTCACGCACTTATCCAAATCGTTCAGAGCAGGAGGTGATGCGTGGGGATTGGGGGAGGGGTCGGTCAGGTAGCTGGTGTAACGGCCTTGGATCAATCACCCGGCCTTGGACTTTATCTTAATTTGAGTGCAGTAAGGTGGCGCAACGGTTATTGTTAGTCACCAGTGAGCATTGATTGTTCCTTCCCTTAGTGTAGCATCCGGCTGCTTGGCCTTGATACAGTCTTAGCTGGGTGCGTGCACGCTCTTGCGTCATATAGTTTCATAGTAGGCATTGAATGGTATCGTCCGTGGGAGGGAAGGTAGGAGTACACGCGATGCTGACTACTAGTGTCCACTCGTCTCTAATTACTACCCGGGCAAAAAGCAGGGTACGGGGCTGCGTTGCATAAGCGGGTTTCGTCTTAAGATGGCTCGTTTTCCCCCTTACCTATGTTGCGGTCTCAATCCCTCTTGATTGAGAGTGCCCACCCACTTAGCTGGAAGCGCGAAGGTGGAGGTCGGCGACATAAATAAATCTGACAGGGCTCGTCCGAGACTTTCCTAGTGATCCTAACAACATTTACGAGATATATGCCTCTTTGCAACATAACTGTTCTACATACATGTCACGATTTATCATTCTTACCTTTCTGATCTTCGATATCTCTTCTTCCGATTATTGATAGTTGTGTTGTCTGCTGAGAGCACCCGTGAGCGAATGAATACTTGACGAGTTCCCGCCCTTTTTTTAAAGCGATGTCTAGTTATCTCCCTTATACCGCTAACGGTGATGGTCATGTGATGTTGCAGATAGTTTCCTACTCTAATATGTCTTTTACATTTTGATTCCTCCTACCTCCAGGAAACCCCACTCTTATTATATTAGTACTGTCACACCGTTACTAGCAGCACCGATACACAGCCAGCTGTCCAAACCTGTAATGGGATATGCCGAATTTATATTTAATTTAGGATTAGCTGTGAGTGTCTTGTTTGCTGTGCATTGATAACCGGATTAAACTTGACAATCCAAGATATAAAATACAAGAGATACAAGATATCTTTATTCCTTTCGCTCTCTGGGGAATATGGGAACATCAATGGCTGCAATTAAAGTAACCAAATTTAAGCAAAGCCAACATACCAATAACTACACCATAGTCACAGTCCACATACTCTTCATACTAACATACAGGGTACTAACATACAGACTAATGCCTTGATCTACCATAGTAAAATATAGAGTAAAAGCCTGAACCTCATATAACTTGCAGGTAAAATTCATCAGCCTCTCCATACTAACACACAGGATAAATGCCCCAAGCACTCTATACAAACACTTCAGTCTTTCTCCTCCTGCCCATCCTCCTTCTCTAACGTTCTATTTGCACCATCAGCATGAATCCAATAAACACAACAAAAAGGAGTAAAATTTAGTGGAGTTATCACGTACTCTTGCTCACAGTAGCACGTGCCTCTATCTAGTATTATCCGTATCCATCCACTCTCTAACATATAAATATAATGCAAGAGAACAATCACTCCAATACCTCCCCAATATCTTCATCTTCTATGTACACACGGAGTTACACCATTTACTCTGTGAACACCCACGAAAGAGCAGTTCACAATAATTTTTCACATCTTCCAAATCCATTCATCATTGACTGTGGTCAAATATCACCCATACTTTATAATTTTTCACCCATGTATACACAGTATACACAAAAATGTCTTTCCGGCTTCTTCCAAATCCACTCATTAACTATACAATATATCACACCCATGTACCATTTCAAAATACCCATGCATCCGATGCTGGCTGATAGAGACGGGGGTGGCAAAAAGACCTACCAACTACCGGTTAGATTAATGCCCTAAAATCTTTCATATCCACACAATATAATGGACTCCAATGAATACACAGCTTTTAAAGAAGTCTCATGAACATTAGTTTCATCAGAGCTATGCAAATAATCGACCCCAGGGTCAGCACAGGTATCCAGTACTGACAAATACACAGACCCTCACACACACACACACAGAGTTGTGAACTAATATACGTACTCACAGGTTCGACTGGTATAGAAAGACAAATGGATAACAACAACTGCTTTTCACTGTTTCAGTTCAAATACAATTTTCTTAGAAATACATTGCTCCTGATCCGTAACTGAAGTGTTTAAAGCAAATTTTCATCAGGACCCAGTCTCTTGCCTCAAAAATACATACACAGTGCGAGCAGCCGATTCAGGCGAATGAAGTTTGACTGAAAATTGAAAACTTTTCATTGAAAATATATACTGAGTTCGAGATATTTGTATCACTTCCAAATAATTTTAGGTGGTATGAAAAATGACATTTCCGTGTCTATTAATCCAAGTTTTACTGAAGTGGAGATACCTGCAAAAGTCTCGCACCTTCTATCGCAGGGTCAACAAATTTAAAAATAGAGATTCTTATAGTCTCGATGACGTAAACTGAAAGATGACGTAAACTTTAGGGAGAATAATGCTTGACGTCACTGTTTTTCTCGTCACGTGATGCCCTGTGTTTTACGTTTTTCACAATGAGGTCATTCCTTGCAGGCTTTTTTTAGCAGGAGAGTTGGGAAGAGAACAAATGGCTGTAGACGATGCTGACCTCACAAAAGCTAGTGTGAAGACTAAGAAATTTGAGAAATTTTTACTACAGTAAAACTAAACTGAAGACTGACTACAGTTTCTCTGCTAGTTCGCACTTCCTTTTATTTATTTATTTTTTATTTGAAGCTATATTTTGTAGGCATGAAAATTGTAGGATGATTACCTCCACTTCTACACCTCCTCACACGGAAATCTTCCTTTGAATGATTTTGATGTTTGGAATAAATTTACGGTGATTGTAGTTCATCATACTGTGATTCCATTACGGTGTAGTCACCAGAATGTTTTACCCACACACAATATACTGTGATTATGATAGCAACAATAACGAGTAAACCAAAACTCGATGTAAGAACAGCGATAAGAATGTTTGAGTTTAAGTTCTTTGTGTCATTGTCGTTTTTCACTCCTCTATCATCAACGTCCTTATTTGGAGGAGTCATCACAGTATGGAGGTCCTCGGTTACCTCGTGTCTGGGAGTCGAACTCTTTGGTGATAGTCCTTCGATGATTGGAGAACACACGTGACTGTGATCCGTGGCCACATTTTTGCAGCTTCCGATGTTGTTCTGTAAGAATCTTTGGGTTCCATCTGGACACAGACTGTCCACACACCGACAGTCGCTGTTTTGAGTAAAGCCTCGGTGACACTCTGTGGTGTTGGGATACGGGGTGTAGTCATGGCTACAGATGCACAGGTCGTCCTCCTCGTTTCCCCCTCGACACAGTAACATCTGACCTTTACCTCTGCAGGTCGACTTGGGTTCGGAACATTGTGGGAACCGCAAAGTGTCGGATTGTCTGTCTTTCGGCTCGAAATAGCCGTCGTCGCAAGGATAGATATTCTGCACAGGGTACCCACTAGCGTTTCTTTCTAATTTCAGATGATGTCCTTTACTTACTGTTATCCTTTGAAGACAGGCTGGAAAAAGAGATGGAGATTCTTGGCAGTGTAGGACTGTTCCTGGGTAGTTTCTGCAGCACAGCTTGCTGAGAGATGCCCAATAATATTCGTCATATTCAAAATCTCGCGGGGGACACCCGAACACAACGTTTTGGATCTGATCCCAGCAAGCGGATGGAAGGACCTGCGATGCCTCTCCCTTTGAACATGTCCAAAAGACAATACAGCCAAACAGAATTCTGGCTGTCAGGGTCGACATTTTCCTATTCTTGTCCATCCTGAAAACGAAGAGACTGTTGTTGTGTATAATTATGTATGTTTCAACATTTTTATTATTTACCGACAAAAACTGCTGAAGCGAAACAGCGTGTCACTGTTGAAAATTGACATTTTTCATAAAGTAACAATATTAGAAGAATTTATTATTGACTGACTGATTTGTTTATTTGTTTGCTTACTCTTTCATTCAATGCTTAACCTGAAACTTGGATAAATCTTGACACTAAAAAACCTAATTAATATTAGCCATTACTGTAAAATAAAAAGTCTATCTGTACATTTTCTGCAGCTAAACAACTAAAAGCTTTGAGTTACATGGGGGTAAAAACCAGCAACATCAAACCCATAGAGATAACAGCCCACACCAATTGTTTTGGAATAACACTTCGTGAATTTGTAAATAAATGAGATGTAAACAAGTCATTTGAGTGCCGGGAGGGAAGGATGTTCCTTTTTTTGTCTAATAGATTGATGTTAGCCTCTAAAAGCCGTTAACTAATCGAAATATTTCTTTTATCGAACCTACAATCTTACCGACTAGCGGGATCTGACCATAGTGGCCACTTCTTTTAGTTGTCTTTCTGTCCTGCCACCTTCGTAAATAAATAATAAAGCCCTTGGTGATAAACAAGAGCAGTCAAAAAGCACCCGCGCTTCCTACATACCTGCCAACTTCAGATATGAGGATTACAATTTTTTTTTAATATGTGTTAATATGAGAACAAACGGAGGTAGGACCTACCGAGGAGACATGAATGGGAAGGAACTGACAGTTTGGCCGCTTCAACTACGTAAGCAAAAACAGGTACTATAAATAGAACTGAGGGTCCTCACGGGTTTACTCCAGACCGAGTTTGGATTCAGTCCAGGATTTTCCAATCAGTCGTTAAATATGCCACTTGTATCACATTAATATCTTTAGACTAAGTGAAACATTGGTCCGATCCTCAACAGTTAATGTGTGAAAAGGCTTTGAGCAGATTAATAACAGACTCCATGACCTGCTCCTAGATTATTTTACAAAGCCACAAACTCCACAGGTACGGCAGCTTAGGTTGCCATTGAAGTCACCCGAGTGTAGCTACCTGTCTTCAGCCCCGACACCAAATGATCCACTCAGGTCAAACTAGTCTTGCTAGAGGGCTAAAGGCTTGAAGTACATAGAAGCCCTTGAGACTAGACAGGCAAGTTATCTGTTAAGTAGAAATGTTGAAGTGGCCACTTCAGTGCGAATCAAGAGTACAGCTGAGCAGCGAAAGCTATCCGTTTATGATCTACTCTTTGCTGTTTAAAACGGTGTAAACATGCTTCTATTTGTTTTCGCATATTAATATGATTTAATGTAAAATAAAGCCTCTAATAAATAAACTGAAATGTGAAAGATGCATATTAAGAAACGATATGCGAGAAGAGTTTACACACCTGCACACACGTAAATAGAAGTTCACTGTAAAGTTGTCAGTTAAGTTCGTAGGTCATCTTGACATAGCTAGGCTGTCAATAGAAAATGAATCTCCTGAAAACAGACGAATGTGTTTCGAGGCACAAACATGTAATCACAAAATATCCCACAAAATGAGTGTCTGGTGTGATCAAAGGCAAAGTCCCTGTGACTGTGTTGTAAAGAGTCAGCAGGTCTGAGTCGCCTACACACATTCACAGTCCGTGGTTGAGCCACTCCCTTTTTTTTTCTTTTGGGCGACGTTAGGTTTTACAGTTTGAAAAAAAAAAAAGCTGGAGATAAAATCTCACACACTCACACAGATCAAGGGGTGGCGGGGGAATTGGTGTTTTAAGCCGTCAGCAACTAAGGCTATATCACGGCAACACAGCCAGTCCTGTAAACAAATGCCACATTGAGAGAAAGAACAGCGAGACGAGAACTGAACCCCGTACAGCCAACCCTCAGTGTATTGGTGACAGGCGCAATAACCTTTGGGTCACCGAACCACCTCCACAGAGATAGAGAAACACACATATACACGTACACACACACATACAAGTACATGGTCATTAAGAACCAAAAAAAAAAAAAAAACAAACACGCGCGCCTACTTACCTCCATCAAGCCCAGATGGATCCTGTGACATCACTGTGGTGACAGTGGTATAATAATCCCAGACCCCGGATGTTGTTTTCTCCCTTCTTGCTAGTCTTTCGGGGTCGTCGGCACATTCCATCTTCGTGAGTTAAGTACATCCTGCGTAGTCATGGAGACGGGAAGTCAAGTAAACCTGCAAGGGGAGGTAGTCCTTCTGGGAACATGCTTGCGATGTTGCTCCTTGGCTGAATGGGATATGTTCTCACAACTGTTGCTGTCGTTGTGGGCTCGTTGTTGTCGCAGTTGTTGGTGTATTTTGTCATGGAAGAAGACAACCAGCTCAGCAGTGCCACGAACCAGAGCCACCATTTTCAAGACTGGACTGATTTCACAGTTCACTCCTATTCCAGTAGTGTCAGTGTTCCTGGAGATCACAGTCAAGTTGTCTCAATCCCTTTTGGAAATAAAACTCACATATTCTGTTTTCGTCCCCTTTCCTTCTCTTCTGTCTGTGTCTAGCGCTGATTAAAGATAGGATTCTGAAATTATGTTTATTAGACAGTTTGAGATATGCCATACACTCCGCCTAGGATTAACAGGAAGTTTGAGGATGATTACTTCAGTGATTTTAAAAAGCCGCTCCAGATTGCACACTTTTATGTCGATTTACTCCAAAAGTGATGCAGATTTCCTTCAGTAGAGACAAAGTTTTCATCTGAGGTTTCTTTTCCCTGTTTGCTAGTTCACAGATGCTATGTACACGAATACCTCACGGCTGCTGTTAATCTAAAGTATAGCTCCATTGTTGTTTGAAAGATCAGAGGTCAAATGAAGTGATTCCTGCCATGTCCACGTCCATGCGTGGATCGAAGAAAGATTTTCTTGAATGGTATTTGTCCGAGATCGTGTTGACAACGAAACCTGTCCCTTCTCAGCCTGGCAGACTTAAAAGTTTCGAATGTCGGCCACGAGCTTCTCTACAATTGCCTTCCTTGGTGTGTCGTAACGGATCTGACACCAAATGGTAAACTGATATACTAAGTCCAACTATACATCCTCATGTATATTGGTCACTGACAATATCTAAAATATTCATTAAAATGTAAACCTAATAACTGAAAAATACCTGGTATCAGTGTGTCTATGATAATCCTCGACGCACGGAGGATACTTCAGCACAGACTTCTTCCGCTTGAAGTCCCATGTGCGCAACCTTCATTGATATATCGACATTGCTGGCTCTATTATCAGTTGTTGTCCAACATTTATCCGACCTTTTCTATGTAAGTAATTGTCATAAAAACAGTCCGACTAAATAACACCAACACATCCTCCTGCCATGTCTTTAAACAACAGAGACAGTTTATATTGGTGTAGTGTTTAGTCAGGCGTGGTTACAGCTCTCGGTATGAACCGTGTTGTGTTACAAACATTGCGAAAGTAGGTTATCCTTTATCTAATCTTCAGGTCGACACCAAGGTATGTGCACTGGTCTTGCGAAAACTTGAGTGTCAGAGCAGGGTAGAAGACCTACACTGGCTACACATATACATGTGAAAGGGAATATTGAGTAAAGGAGGTCATGACAATGAGCGGGTCTGTGGATATGTTAAAAAAGAGAAAAAGAAGAACAAGAATTACTAAAAGAAGAGAAAGAAAGAAAGGAGGAGGAGAAAAACAAGCAGAACCGAACAAGTAAAAAGAGAAATCGAGGGAAAGAGAGAGCAAGAAATGAAGGAGAATGAAAGAATAACTCGAAGAGAAAGATCGATCTGTCTCGTACCGATCGCCTCATCGTGCCCACGATATAATTAAAACAATGGTAAAAACAGCGATGCCCAATATTCTAAGGAAGTTGTTGACCACCATCCCAAACTTGTGAAACTCGCGCGAGGTGTGCACGTGCTCGTCCGATGTCCTCACGGCGGCGTTAATGACATCAGTCGTTGTCCAGTTCACACCCACGGCGCTGTCTTCACCCCATCCTGCGGACACGCACGTGCTGTTATTGTCCCCATCACTCTCGAGACCACCGACGCAACGCTCGCAGTAACAGCCACTATTTGAGCCGAAACCACCCCAGCAAGCGGAAACATTGGGATGACCTTTGACCCTGTACGAGGCGCCACATCCGCATAGGTTGTCGGAGGTGGCGCCCCCGTCTCTCAGCAGTATTTCCCCCCACCTTGTGTCACATGTTTTCTTTTTTCGTCTGCACACAGGGGCTGTGATTTCGTACGACTTCCTGGTCGCATCTTCGTAGAAGTCTTCGTGGCAGACGAGAAGCTCGTAGTGCACCGAACCGTCGTCACGCACCGACAGCCTCAGCGTCTTCCCAGGCGGCGCCACCTGCTCCTCCACGCACGCTTGGATGATGTAAGGCTTCCCGTCGGGTTCGAACCGCCCTTCCTGGCAGCTGAACCGCAAACTTCCGTTGAGCGGCGCGCAGCACATTTCGTCCAGTCGCATCCACTTCTCCGAGTTCAAGGTGGGATCCTCGCACCTGTTCCTATGACGAAGTGTTGACCTGCACGACCTCGACAGGGGCTGAGAAGTCTCCAGATGAATAGGCTGTCCTGCCCAGCAGGCCGCAGCAAAAACCTGCAGAATGAGGCATTGGACCGCTTGTTCCTGCATGACTGTCTCTCCTTTCATCAGTTGCTTGTCTATAACTTGAAAAATGTCTCTGACACCGGTCTTCTGCTCAAAACATTCAGTTCTTGTTTATTCTTCGATCGCTTCTCCATCTTTTTGCAGACGTATCTCCATGCAGGAGCAGTCAATCAAACTCTCCAGCTGCTTGCTTATTTCTTATGTTTTTCTGCAGACACAGCTGACGATTTGACAGATATTCCTATTTCTTGTTTCATCTTATTTAACCTTTCAGTATCTTCCGAAAAAGAGTCACAATATTTCTGGCTGTCGAATGAAGAGTTATCTTTTTTCTTCTTATTATTGATTATTCTTTATCATTTATGTGGATTCTGTCTCCTCAGTTCTCCTCCCCTCAAAATTCAAAGAATCTGCTCTGGCTCTTGTATCGTTGTACATTCCGGACAGTTAAAGACATTGCTTGTAACCTGCAAAAAAAAAAAAATAAATAAATAAATAAACAACCAAAAAAAAAATGCATTTATCCACCACCTATACAAAGTCGCTCAAGTCCTGAAAAAATGAAAAAAAGCCCTGTGTCCTATCGCTGTCACAAACACTTCTCCTAGCAACCAGCCCCCGGATGGTGATCTGCGCGACAATCCGGACGTTCATGTCATTATTCAACCACAACACTTCTTTAATCTTTAGGAGGATGCACTGATCACACTTGTAACTGCGAAGTTAAAAGCTTTGCATGTTATTGTGCTGCAGACTGCACTTCACGACATCACAACACCCCAGACTCTCGCCTTGTTTGCCCAAGGACGGGTGGGTCCATGATCTACCTGTCCTCCGTCGCCGTAGAAACTTGTGTCGCGGATGTTCTTCTCTTGTACTACCTCCTGTGTCTAGATAACTGAAGATCTTATACAAATAATGAACTTTAACCTTTAGAGATCATTGTGAATAAGAAGGATCCGGAGCTCTCGGGGGATACTGAACATTTTTCACTAAACACTGAACTGAAAGATGGAAACACTTTTATTTTCCCGTCTCTTAAATACTAAATCGTTATCATATAGGCAAGCCAGTTAAAGCTATCCGCCATAAATCAGAAAGTGCGTGCAGAAATTTCTCGACTCTGTTTTGGCACAGAATGATTTAAAGACAAAACCAGGGACAATGCTGTCATGTACATACCATCTTTCAGCCGGTCTCAGGTTCATGAAAGCCAAACACACCTTGCTGGTATCTCGGTAGCGCCTTCCTGCGTGTTTTGTTGCAGTCCCCGTATTTACCCTTACCTTTATAGGCTAATACATTCCATCCGGAACATTGTTTACATGTACTTGCAATCTAGCTTCTACACCAGCTGCAGTAAAGGCTTTGCGACACGTGGCTTTGAATGAAACACAAATCACAACAAGTATCCTCTGGCAGGGACAGCACCCAACACACAACACAAGCGGATGTGGCTTCATCAACTAACCCGATCCGTTCTTCACAAAGGAGGGAGGTAGGGAGAGCATTTTTAACAGGACACTTGTTGTCGAGTATATGAATAACTTCGGCAGTTTATCTCAACATGACAGTCATCTTTTTCTGTTAGAAAATTCCTAACATATTCCCATAAGTGGACGAGTCATCTGCAACAAAAGTGTGAGCCATCTTCAACTAAAATTTCACATGCTTTTGCTTGTTTTTGTTCCTTTCACTAGACAGTCAGACCCACTAATCCGTTCCCTTTCCCTCAAGATCCGGGTTTTTAAAAGCTTTTTTTTTCTGTATTTTGACCCTTGTCGTCCCAAGGCCAGACCACTTGTTTATATTAGCGAGTTCAGAAGAGATCGCTAATAATCTCGCGTGTCTCTGGCGAACCTGCGGTGACTGAATTCGAAAATGATGGGCTTAACATTTTCCATGCTTCGGTCATTATTAGCAACTGTGTGTATTTATTATTAATTGTTATTAAATATCATTTCATTTTACGACGTGGTAAGGGAAACACAGAGGGAAGTCAAAGAGCGATCTGTTAGGTGTGTGAGCACATGTCGAGTATACGAGCATGCATGCACACAGCGCACGTGGTGTACGAAAACCACCGACGGCCAGAGCAGTCTTGGAAACAGATGTTACATTCAGATGTAAACAGGTAAACAGATGTTACATTCAGATGTAAACAGATGTTACTTATCGGTTATAGAGTGTGTTAAGCGGTTATACTGTGGGTTTCATACGTCATTGTGCAACACGTGCATGTTATTATAGGTACTAACAGATATTACATATACTAAATCCAGTTAATGGGAACCGTCGACAAAGAGATTTTAAAGTAAAAGTCAATATTTTCCTTGAACCGTCCAGGTCAACCTCAACACACAAACATAGTGTCGCAACAGCATTCACTACACATCTGCGATCCCATAGCACGAATATGTCTGGTACATGACAGTTATTTAAAACAGCTTCATATTCCTTTCAAAAATTCAAGAAAAATTTTACGATGCTATCTATTTTTGTGTTATTTGAAAGTAATGAGTAGGCAGGCGTTAGCTCAGAACTGAATACACTTAAGAGATCGTACAAATATTTTTTTTTTTAAAAATCATAAAGTCATGTGCTCCTCGAATCACCCTTCTATAAAACAAAATTTTGTTTATCACACATATGTATTTATTAGCGACTTTTCAAACAATAAAGAACATTTTCAAAGTGACGTTGATTGCTAATCGACAAACCAACAGCAGCAGAAACAACACAAACACACGGCAGCCAAAAAGAGTAGGACGCCTCCATTGTAAAAGAAATCATCAAATTTTCTCAGCCTGTCCGCAAAAAGACTTCTGGTGCCAGTGCCAGAGGCCTGCGGGAGGGGATCAGCTGTGGCGATGATGTGTGTAAATAGTATGCTTGAACTGTTGCAGTCCTTGTCATCACAACGTGTGCAGCTCGTCGATACCTCTTCCGGATGTGACGTCAGAACAGGAGTAGGAGGCTCTCCTCTAGCGACAGGCCGGGCGAAGCAGCAGGCAAGGAAGCAGAACGTGACAAATGTAAACAGAAACACGCTGCTGCTTTCACATGCGGCCCAGCGTGCATTGCGGCTGATGGTGGTCCTGGCCCCTTCCCGCCGACAGATGGATGAAACTGTCCTGAGCATCTTCCACACTAAGACCCTCGATACCTCGCTCGTGCTGGACGTCGTCAGATGAACTTTGGATTGGACGGCCACGCCCAGTGCACGTCAGCTGAGAAGGTAGCCAAGCTCGAGTCGACGTTTTGTAGAGGATAGGGTCTGTAAAGTAAAAAAAGCATGGATCATAGATACAGATGTTTCTCGAAAACTTGCAAATAAACATAGTCTTCACTCGAACCTGAACGTTTTTATTAATCAATTGTCTGCGTGGGTTTCTGGTTAATTATTGCATGCACTGTGTGCTCGTGAAAGAAAAAGGCAAGTTGAGTAGCACGATGGGCTTTAAAGGAGAGATGATTCCGCTTAAAAGTTTGGGTTTATCACAGATTCTCATAGAATATATACCAGCTGCGGGTGGGTTCTCGAAGGTCGGGCCACGTTTCCGTACTATTTTGTGAAGGAAAACAAAGTGACCCTGATTAATGATCATTTGACAAAAACAGCATCCCTCTGTCATGTCAGTCTTCTCCAATTTGCTCGGCTCTTTCTCACTTTACAGCGATTGAAAACCTGGCACTATCCCCAGATAAACGATTCCAGCGTTTTGTCGAGGGCACCTATATAGGAGCTCTTGCACCTGATGGAGTGACGACAGAAAACATGGCGGCTTCCCAGGAGACGCGTTATAAACGATTGTCTTGGAAACCAAAAGTTTGGGTGGTTTCGATTCAGCTTAAGCTCCACGTGCTAATTCACTTGCAGTTACTTCTAGTTACCATACATTATAGATTTTTAAAAAATGTTTAATTGATGTTTTAGAAATACGCAAAACACCAGTAACCGTTGAATAACTTGTACGTAACTATTAAAAAGAATAAATTGCTCTAGAGCAGGGATGCCCAATCCGGCCCGCGACGCGGTGCCATCCGGCCCGCGAAACTTCTGCCCACAGTGCAGGAAATCGGCATGTTAGTAATAAAGAAAAAAAAAAAAACAGAAAAAAAAACGAAAAAAGGGAAGAAGAAGTATTTATCCCCACGTAGGGGCGTTTCCCAATCTTTTTTTTCGATGGAAGAACATTTCGATTCAGTGCTTCGACTTGGTGTCTCTACGATGAGGCCGGACATTCAGAAGTTGGTTTCGGGAAAACAACTTCAAATATCCCACTAATTACTACATAATTAATGGTAAGTACAACTTGTTTCTAATAAAAATGGTATCTGCTCTATTTTTTTTTCTTTTTTTG
>SRHC01003003.1:88490-155136 GCA_004794325.1 Pomacea maculata
GCGTCTGATAAAATTAAGCCTTAAAAGTAGGGCTTAGAACATCGCTCGCACCCTCGAGAAATGATTCTTACAAAGCCACATAATATCCCAATCCTTAAACAAAAATGCTCAAGAAACTGGCGATAATCATTCAACACAAAGTATTAAATAAATTAAAATTGTAAACAGCCGCACAGTCGGCTGATAATCTATGGGTTTCCGCCGATCGGGGGGAGGTGGGGACGAAGGAGTCAAACTGATGACCGAATATTACCTGCAGGTGTTCACAAGTGTTCACAGGTGTGCGCGTCACAGATCGAGTCGCCGACAGCTAGTATAATGGGTTATGTTCATCTACTGGTGAATCAATGTCAGTTGGCATCCTCTCGCTCTCGTCTGTAGAGAGACTATAAATAAAGTCTCTGGTCTGTACCAAGCAGGATCCTCCTTCCTTTTTGTGGGGGATCCAAATAGTCGCCTGTTGTCATGGTGAAGTAATGTGACATGAGTGACACCTCACTCGTACTTCCAGCGTGAACATAGTTCAACACTTCAGTTTTATCGCCTTTTTTTTTTACTACAATTTCTTAGTGTATATATACAATTTCTTAGTGTATATATATATAGTCGCCACCCCAACCTCTAGCTGCTTCATAAATCGTGAGTTCAGGCGCATGAAAGACGGATTGCACGATAAAATAAATAAAAACTGATTAAACTAATAATTTATCAATTACGCCTTTACACGATACTTAGTACAGTTCAGGGGTTATAGAAAAGGGTTAAAAAAATAACTGACATAAACAGATAAATACTCCAGTGTTCCTGATACGAGCTGTTATAGCACGAATGTCCCTGGACTGCTGGCAGACGATTTTTTCCAGTTAACTACTAAAACGAGTCATGAGACTACAAAGCTTCCGGTTTATTCATTATCTTTGTTACGGCTCGCCGAGACTAACAGTGGAGAACTTCGCATCAGGCTTAGCATTGGTCTCGGCAGATAGACAGCAGTCCACCTGTACACATCCGTGGTTATAGTCCTCACTTTACTCCTCTCCATTACATGTGGCCGTGCATTGAAAAGTTTTTTTTAAGTAATATGTCTAGAGGCTAGAGGCTGTCAGGGATGACAACGGGGACGGGGAGGAAGTAAATGAAAGTGGTTTACACCATATTTTACACAGTTTACTATGTTCATGTGGAAAGGCGCCGAGCCCGGAAATTCTTCCTCCGAGCTGTCACTACTGCCACTGGTATCAGCCTGCACTTCATGCGGTCGCTTTCATTCATGCAGAGCTGCTGCTGAGTAGACAGCCAGCAATTCAAAAGCTTACCTACATTCTAAAAATTGTAAACATGCGAGCATGCAGCTATCTGTTACAGTGTGGGAGGGAGGAAGGTGTCAGTGTCTGGGGGGAGGGGAGGTTGGATCCTATTTTTGTACTATTCTCGGCCTCGTTCTTTTTTCCAGTACATATACAGAAGTTTCGCGACAAAAATAGTGGGAAAATATTTTATTTTTACTGTTTTCTTTCGTTTTTTTAATGTAGAGTATTGCTGTTCAATGTAATGATATATATAAATATTTCTTTCTTTCTTTTTCTGATCCGCATTTTGCATTTCCCAGGGACGTATCCCTTGTTTACTTTCTCGATCATCGCAAAGTCGAGGCTGGAGATGCGCAGCCACCAATTCCATCTACAACATTCTTGATTAGAATGGCAGAAGAAAATACCATGACGGATGATAATGTGACAGTTACAGAAACAATAACAGAAGAAGAGGAGACACAGGTAGAAGTAAACACTGGCAATTTACACACAGTGAAGTTCAGTTTGCTTCATGTGCGCTGCTGTCTGGGTCTGGTCATGGTGTCAGTCACTGTACTAATGTTTGTATTGTTTCACTTCAGCTGCCTTTGCTGCATGTTGTTTGTTTAGACCGTCATGTTTTTTGTCATTTATTGTTCCCACAGCTGACTTTGTAACGCCATAAGTATATTTATCATTATATATTGATTTCTGTAAGCTCATGAGGTAACCCAAATCTGGTTTGTTTATTACTGCAGCAGCATGGACCCACGCTGCATCTAAAATTGAAAAATCCCAAACCTGACAAGAAGGTGAAGTGGTCAACAGGAACAATAGACAATGAACACATGAACAAAAGGAAGTCAAAATGTAAGAATTTTGAAGGTCTTCAGTTTGCCTTATGCATTACATAAAATCTTTTGTTCACAGTTTCAGGTAGCATTAATTAGTCATTGCAGGATTTTTCTCTCTTTGTAGCTGTAAAACCTACATCACATGCAAAATTATGCCATTTTATAAATTATGTGAATGTACTAAAGGAACTTTCTTTGAATGTCTGATGATCAGCTACAGTGATACTACTTTAATGGGAAATTAGTTTATAAGGGATTTATATTTTTCTCTCCATCCAATTATTATTGCCGTGATTAGAGCTCCACCTCCACCAAAATGTTTTGAAACAGTTATTTGTAGTTTATGTTTTACAAGTATTTAGATCATTGGACTTGAATTTAGACCACACACATACTCAGAAACAGTTGATGTATAAAGGTGAAGTTTTGAACCTTTTCATCTGACTGGACTTTCCTTTGCTGTAACTGTTTGCGATGTTGCAGTTGGGCCTATTTCCGCCAGTGCTTGTTTATCTGGAAATCAGATGACATACAAACCAATTCTACGCTTGTATGCTTCCACTGTAACAGCTTTTGAAGTGTAGATGGCCATGTTTAACATGAGCTGTATGTACGTGCCTTGTGTTTTTGTGTTTTCCGGCTATAGCACATGGCTTTCTCCTTATCATCACAACTGAGTCTGAGATCTTTAATGTGTGTTGCATGTATGCAAGCACACAAAAGAGGATCAACCACCTATAGAGTCTGTAAACAAATTTATTTCTCAGACTCTAGATTACAAAAAAGTATTTACGCACAAAATCAACAATGTGACAAACATCAGGTTGCATTCTCCAGTACTGGCATTGTTTAAGCATATATGTCTTGCATTCATTATTGTGACTAGAATGTAATCTGTCCTAATGGTATATAAATTATTAGTGCAGTTGCTGTTAATGACCATTAAAAACTCATGTTTGTTTACAGGCTGCTGCATTTATGAAAAACCAAAGCTGTTTGGTGAATCATCTTCAGACGAAGACGATGATGAAACAGACCATTGTCGTGGACACAAGGGAAAGTGTTTCCGCCATGGAAGCAAACATCATGATCATAGTAATTATTCTTATCTTATGTGTGCGCGCATTCATGGCTGTATGTGCACATTAAAAGGCAAAGATATAATAAATGAATCTGTGCAGTATTTTGAAACTACTAATTCTGGCAACTGTAAACCTGAATTTTAAAGGTTATAATCATGTTATCCCAAATGATCATGAAGGTAAAGGTGTAGTTCAGTCGAATCATACACTATTTTTTTTTATTTGAAATTAATAGGAATGAAACTTTATATTGAAAAGCCATATCAATGGGATTATAGTGCAGGTTATACAATATTAGCATATTCGACAAGATACATCTTAATTGAATTCCAGCATAGGTATACACATTTATGTAAGGGTAAAGAGGATATTTAATCAGCAAGGTACAGCCATAAAAGGATAGTGGTACAAAGTGTAAAACAGCAATAAAAGGCTATTGTAACACCACCTTATTCCTTCATTCCAATGCTTTGTAAAGATTATTAGCCAGTCAGTCATTACCAAATATTTGTCAGCCATTAATATGCCTGCTTCAATGGGTTTATATAATTCTACTAATATTCTACTAGTAAATTGGCATATTCCGAACAAAAAAAATTTACATAATTGCATAGAGGGCAGTAGTTTAGAGTACTTTGTAGCACTTGAGAGTCATTATTCCTAATCTAAATTTGATTATGGTGTCTCTAAGATCTATATGTCTGAGATAAGAGAGGTATGAACCAAGCAGAATATCTGTTTTTAAATGAAGAATAGACAAATGCATGGGCTATTAGAGAGCTTATTATGCTAGTCCTTTTGGTAACAGCCTATAAGTCTTAATTTAAATTTTTTTTAAATTTCACATTGTCAACACCTTCTTTTTGTCCAGCTAAACCAAATTTATAATGTTTTATTATTACATGGTTTAACCAGGTTATTTTGTTGTTTTAATGTTACAATGCTAGCATAGGTTGTGCTTTCCTAGGCAAACGGTTTGAGGACAGCTGCGCTGTTCTTATCCAATAGCTGATGCATCTTGTATATGAGTGCATACATAGAGGATACCATGCACATATGCCAAAAACTAGGGCATTTGGGGTTCATAGAGTGATACCTAGTAATCGTTTCATTGCAAATAAACTTTTTCTATAATAGCTGTCAGATTTCAACCCCATATTTCAGAGCAGAGTAGATTTACTGTATTTGTATATCAAATAATTTATGGATTATGATCATCTAAGTACCATAACACTTTCAGAATGTTGACTACACCTTTCCGTGCTTTCTCTGCAAGGTCCTGCAGAGCACGAGTTAAAGCACAATAAGATGACAAGTATAATCCAAGGTATTTTAAGTGTTGACCGTGGCTACCTGTTTTCCAGAAACCACTCTTCATAATTTGAAATAAATCCACTCTTTGTAAAGTTAACTATATTCCAAATGTTTGGACCTACTGTTCAGAATATTTAATTAACTGGTTTTGTTAACCTACCACTGCCACTCTGCTCTTCCCCAACAGCGTTATTTCAGTCCATCCACCTAGTAATCTTTCTATACAGATTTCTTGGCTTTACTGCAAATATTCAGGAAGGACATTAAGAAACAGATTACTGATGACAGATTTAAAAGGTGATTTTGAATGTTCACAAAAAGAATATATTATATGTTGCATGCTATGCCATGAAGATTAAATATCGGGAGGAAACCCAAGAGCATAATATAAAATTTCATCTTGCAGTTCCAAGGGAAGAAAACTGGTTTGGGGAGGATTGATGCATCGTAGTTCTCCCACTTATCTGAAGCAACTGTTTTTATAGAAAGCCCTGTTTTTATATCAGTTGTAGGTAAGTTTTGTTTCCCTTGAGTCAGGAAGTCATTGTTGTATGCAATCAAAAAATTGCAGTTACACAAGTGGAAGCATGTTGACCTTGGGGGAGGGGGCTTAATCACCTTCTACAAAAGTAGCTAGCTTCTCACTGTCACGATGTTTAGAAATCTTTTCCCAAGCCTCAGTGTCTAGTGTCATTGTCACGGATACTTTTAGGTCCATCGAAGGACACATTTCTTCTATAAATACCTTCTGAAATTGACAGTAGCTTTTACTACACCTACCATCCCTATACTGCGTGCCCATGCTTGTATTCTTATGCCTTTCATGCACATGGTCATTTATTTTTTTCATTTTACTAACATCCCAATTTTTTTTAATCATGTTTCAAATTGTTCCGGGTCTGTTTGAAGTCAGTTACTAAATACCATACAATCGATTCCTTAATTTTAAAAAAGTAAGATTTGTACCATTTTACTGATTTACCTCCAATATGTAATAATAATGATTTATAAAGCACCTTTTCAAAGATCTAGTCAGGACAAGGTCACAGTGAAGGTGTCTTTCTGAAAAGATATGTCTTAAGTTTAGACTTAAAGGTGGTAAAAGAATCAGAGTGACAAAGGCTGATGGGAATCAGTTCCCGGTTGATCGGACTTGGTAGGAGAAAGACCTCTGTCTATACTTCTTTGTCTTAGCTCGCAGAAGCCTGGTATCAGAAGATAAGCTAAGAAGTCTTGAAAGATATAGTTGAGTTGTTTAAGCCCCAATTTTAGAAAACTTGCTTCTACCTTCTGCTTATTTTTCACCTAAGCCATCATTTGAGCTGAGTGCTCATGTACTGTCAACTGTCATCAAGGTTCTGTGCAAAAGGGATAAAAACTATCCATAGTTTGTTTTCACAGTTTTCCTGTGTGCACAGGTATAACTCTTTGTTTTCAAACATGTACATGGTCAATCTGTACTGTTCTACTTAATGCTTTAGTTTCGTAAAATGCTAGCTATTCCCAGCTAAAGTGAAAGGGAAGTTTTCTTCTTTAAGTGCTTTAACCGGGGTTTTTTGTGAAAGGACTTTGTTGGCACAAATGAAACTAGGAAGAAAAAAAAGAGTAAAGGTTGTCTCCTAACCTTTTCAGGTCATTGGGGAGTGAGGTGTTTAGAGATAAAACTAAGTGTGAGCTGTGGACAGTGACATCCTAAACCTAAAGCATCTGCCTATTCTACCATAGTTTCAGCACAGTAGAACCAGTCTGATCTGAAAATGGGGTTGCAAGAGACAAAAAGTGCATAGATCTTACGTAGACCATTCTGACTTGCACCGCTGGAACAGGAACTTTTAGTTTGCTGCTGTCTGTGTGCAGATCCCAATGATGGTTCAAATGAAGCTGGCCCTTCTTCATAGCAGAGCTGCATTTGTGTGATGTGGTGACGATGATTTGACAATCTGTCACAGACTGTTCAAGGGGAATGGGGAAAAAAGAGCAGAAGTGTGTGCTGCTGTAGGAGCTGGCATTTTTGCCAGCCCAGATTGGTTTCGAACTGGACTGTTTCTTGCTGTACAGTGCAGCCGTTGTTGTTTGAGAAGGATGTATGCATGTGATTCTGCATCTTTTGGTTATACTTTGTTATAGAATATTGTTCATGTAGTCAACAGAAAATTCTTTTGCAGATTTCTTTCCCAGAGCAATAAACTTTTGAATGACATAACCAGCAGATCAAACCATATTACTCTCACATGCTTTCACATGCACATTCAAAGTCATCTAGCCACTGCTTACTGTTGCTTTCCATACATGGTTTATTATTATTTTATGCAAACTTCAAAATGTATCAAGAAATGGAGTTTACACCTCATGGTTGATGTAATACTCAAGGTACCTACATTTTAAGACTCGCATTATGCCAAACGTAATTCAGTATTGTACATTTAAAGTAGTTGGACAATACCCTATAACTGGATTCAAAATTGTCAATATCTTTCTCATTCATAATTTTCCATGTTTGTGTCTTAACTGGTCAATAATATTTTTAATTGCTCTAGCTTTTGCATCTCTAATCAACTCGGTGGACTGATGTGTTAGATACTTCATTCCATTGGCTTTCTAAACTTGCCCGGCAGGACATGTCTGACACACTACACTATGAATGCTGTTTCAGCATTAGCAACACAATTCTTTTTGCTGCCAAGAGCTGCTGTAGTGCCTGCTAACAAAACAAGTTCCCCTTGATATTCTTCTTCCCTAAACAGTAATTGGCATCTCCACAGTCCAGCTTCAGGCAAAATGAAGTTTAACATTAAAATGCAACAACAAAACACTAAGCTATCCAAACAAACAAAAATCATTTAGAATAGTTATCACAGCAATTTAAGTACCCATCTTCCTGTCCTCTAATCATGTAATACTTTAGGATTTTTAAAAATGTACATTTCTTTTCATAGGTAATTCATGAAAAAAAAGCAGAATGTAAACAACTTTAACAAAAACCTTTAACCTGACGTTTCTTATGCCGCGAATACCACACCTTGATCTTATGATCATCCCCAACAGTGACCAGCATTTCTTCATCACATGGGTTAAAAGCAACAGTGTTGACAACATCGTCATGTGGAAAGTGGTTGAGACAAATGCCATAATGTCGATCCCATAAATAGCCCTGTTTATCATCAGACCCACTGCAAAGACACCAACAAAAAGAAGATTGAACAGAAATCACTTAGTCAAGTAAATTCTAATATAGTCCGAGTTGGTTTTCCTCTAACTGAATGCTCTGCTCCTGAACTAGAATATTTTTGCCCTTAGGGCGAGGTACAAATCACCACTGCAATTTGTTTTACACTTTTAGCATACTGCATCAGTTCTAAATGAAGCATTAATAAACTCTCTAGTTCTGCCAAAGAATGATGCTAGAGTCACCATTATAAATGTCTGTACTAGGTAATGAATCAAGAACAGCTGATGCAAAATTTTTGTCCATAGTGTGATATATGTCGTTAATCCCCTATACCTCAGGTTCTCCCCAAATCAACTACGTCAAGTTTTGGCACCAACCTAGCCACATAATGCTTGCTGACATCCAGAAACAGGAAGGCACAATTATACTCCTTAGTGTGCGCCTTGTGTGACCTGAAGACCAAACCCACTTCAAGAAATGTTGAAAGGTCAATGACATGGATCTCAATTTCCTGTGCAATTGTGAAAGATCTTCGAACATTCCTGGTTTTCTGCAAGGGTTGTGTCCATGGACGAGTGTTCACATACAAATACCTGAAAATCGATGATTATCACAACTTACGAGTGATCAGGACTTACAGCTGTCACTGCAATGAGCTGTATTATATAAATAATAGGCAGTAAGAATTATTTAAAGCATAGATTATGTGAGAACAGTCTCCAATGGGTCCTTACACACAATGTTAAAAATAAACAAGTGCTTTTGCTGATGTGTTGAAAATTATCCATATAATTATTGCGATCATGCTCCTTTTCATTAATTTCCTGATCATTTTGAGTGGAAATGAAGTATGCAAGAAGAAAATAAATAACTCTAGCCATGTCTGCTGTTGGGGTTTTCTTTTTGCACTGTCATTGGTCATAGAAAAAATGTTTATGCTCCGAGTACCTCTGATCAGGAGAAAGAGCCATGTCTATGATGCGTCCATGCATGTCGATAACGTGATCAATGGTGTCGTCTGGCTTCTCAGCTTGTCCTTCCAGCTGTTGTGGTGCCTCACCAACAGTCCTTGCAGGGAACTGACGATTCTGTGCCATCTCAACATCCTTTAGATGCACGAGTTTGATACCAACAGCATGAGGAACATGCATGTCTACACCCATGCTGAAAATAAGCAGCCTGTCTTCAGGTGAGGCTATCTTCATTCTGTCACCTGTGCCACCATTGACAGTGTCTATCTTTCTTTGTATGTCTGACTCCATGATGCAGCAATCACTGGCTTCACTCTTACCACTGGAGTTATTTCTACAATGGGTGCTACTGTGTGTGAACTGTCCCAAGCTTTTTGCTTCATCTGAAGTAACTTGAGGAAATCTATAATCACAGGCATTGTTCAGATCAGTTATTATAAAATTGGAGATGAAGCTACCACCTGAATTTCTGAAATGGTACAAATCCACATTTTCTGAGTTGGATTCTTGAGAAACCTGTAACATGAAAATGGGAAAGAAGAGGACTTTCAAATATACAAAAATAAATATCTTGAACCAAAAGATGCAGGATTATTGGCAAACAACCAAGAAAAATGAACTAAAAATAAATTGCTAAAACCTTGAAAACCATGCCACAAAAAAAAAAAGGAAACTCAATTCGCTGGAATGCAGCAAGGCTGTATACAAACCTTGTTCATTTTCACAGATGAAATGAACGAAAGGCCAACCTCCTTCAAGGCACCAGATAAGAAGTAGCTGTCATTGTACCATGCACCATTGACACAATAGGGGTCATTTGTGAACGTGGCACGAACGCAGTGATCTGTATTAAAACATCCCCACACCAAAAGAAAAAAAAGCAAAATAGGCAAGATAACAAGAGGCTCATGATAATTCAAATTTGGCAAAAATGTTCACTAGTCTTTTATCCCTTAACCTTGTCATTCTGTACTTCATTCACATGCAACCTAGAGTTGTAACATTTTGCAGATGGTACCAATCACTTAAACACTTTGACAAAAGAATCAACCTCCTTTTCATGTTTGTGCTGCTATGCACTCCTGTTTCTATTAGACAAAGCAAGGATTTCTCTAAGCCAAACAGTAAATTCTTAGACCATAATTGTACAGCAGAGTTGCTAAGCACTGGGCACTGAAAGAAAGGGTTCAGCTGGTGGGAGTACATCTTATGTGAGAGGTAAAAAGTTTTCTTTTTTTCTGGTTGGGATTGTTAAAAATAAATGTGACAAGAACCCAAACTGCAAGAGAAATCCACATTTTATGTTCATAAATAATAAAAACAAATTTTTACTAATTTACTTTTTTTTCTGTTCACATAGCAGATTTTCTTTGTTCCTAATATCACCAACATGACATTGCTGACTTAATGTAGCACATGAATCATCAAAATATGCAGTCAATTATTTAAAGCTTACATTCAAGGTCCACAATAGCAATCTCCCCAGAACTGAGGGTAGGTCCAGACACCAGTAGCAATGTATCAGATTTGTTGAATTTGGGGCACCTAGTGCGCTGCCAGCCAAAGATGCTCATGTTCAGTGAGAACTTAAGCGTGCATGATTTCCCAACATTCCAGACCTGAATAACAAAACCAAGCATGTGAATATCAAAAGTGTATTAATAATAGCAAATAACAACTTCTTATGCAACTGTGCTCAAAGTGTATTAAATAATACCTGATCTAAACAAGAAAATAAATCGAAGATAATGGACAAGTGAATTAACATAGAAAATTGATATCAGATACTACAGAAAAGTTAAGTGAGCAGAACCATACATAAGAAATATGCAAAAACATAATTTTATAATACTACACCACACCTCACCGGCATGGTGAACAGAGCTGTGAAGATGGTCATCATGTAAATGCTGGCTGGAATCCAGTGGGGCACAATTAGCAGACTACTGAGGCCAGTATGCACAAGCAGTGTGCAGCCATACCTGGAGTATGTATTCTCATCATGGACAACTGCTGCTAGAACCAACATAGGTTGAACGGTGCAGAATGCTGCCCTCTGCCTCATCAGAGGAGGGCTAAAAACCATCCCAATAACTGCATTGGAGAAAACAACAGCACTCCACTCCATGGATGAAGGATGCTTAGTGCTCAAGGTGAAAAGCTAAAAAGATTACCTCACCACACACTCCTTATAAAACTATAGGTTAGTTTTAGTTTAGTTCTTGTTACTCCTCAAGGAGCATAGGGCCACAACACCACCTCACCAGCGGACTCGGTTTTAGGCAGCCCCCTTCAGTTGGGCCCATGTGGTTCCGATGTCCTTTGCCTCACTTTCTACTGTTCTTTTCCAAGTCTGCTTTGGTCTCCCAACTCTCCTCTTCCCCTGAGGATTCCAGTCAAGTGCCTGTTTGTCAATGGTGTCACAGCAGGGTGTGTCCTATTCAGCCCCATTTGCACTTTTTGATGTCTTGGCTAGTGGCATTCTGGTTGGTTATTTTCCACAGGCTGCTGTTGCAGATCTTTTCAGGCTATCTTATTCCCAGAATATGGCATAGGCATCAATTGGTAAAGGTCTGGAGCTTGTTGTTGACGGTGTTTGTCACTCTCCAGGTTTCAGAACCATACAGAAGGATTGCCTTCACATTGGTGTTAAAGATGCGGGTCTTACTGCAGAAGGATAATGCTCGGGAGTTCCATATGGGGGTTAAGCTGTTGAAAGCATGCCTGGCCTTGTTGATGCGGCTTCTGATGTCATCGTCCGCTCCACTGTCCTTGTTGACAATGCTCCCCAGAAAAATGAAGTAGTCTGTTTCCAGGACGCTAGATTGGGAGTTCCTGCTTGCTGTTGATTTTCATCACTTTGGTCTTCTTTTGGTTGAGCTTTAAGCCAGTCTTCTCTGCCTCCTCTGCTAGCTTACTCAGTTTGGTTTGTGCATGTTGTTGCCGATGAGAGAGGAGACTAATGCCATCTGCAAAGTCCAGGTCCTCTAGCTGTTTGGTGAAGGTCCACTAGATATCGTGTTGTTGTCTTGCGCATAATCCATTCTATGACCATGAAGAAGACTGTTGGTGATAATATTCAACCCTGTCTTACGCCGGTCTTCATTACGAAAGGCTTAGTGAGTTTGCTGTGGCAAATTACTTCGCAGGACGAGTCTTTGTACAAACCCTGAATAATGTTTATGAGCTTAGGTGGAAAGCCATAGTGGATCATCAGCCTCCAGATGTCTACACTGTCAAAGGCTTCTCAAAGTCCACAAAAGTTATATAGAGGGGATGATACGGAGGGTGGCAATGTGGTCAGGGCATGATCTATCCTGGTGAAACCCTGCTTGTTCTGGTCTCAATCTCTTGTCTAGTGTTTCTCTTCAGTTTCTCTAGAATTATCCTTGCTAGGACTTTACTGGGGATGGACAGCAGCATGATCCTACACCACTTGTTGCACTGAGAGAGGTCTCCTTTCTTCAGTAACTTTGACCAGGTGGTCTAGTTTCCAGTCAGACATCAGACAGCTAGTGCAAGATATCAGAAAGGAAACTGACCACTCTCAGCTCCAGAGAAACCCTGACTTTCCAGTGGATTCATTCCCACTGTGATGTACATGAGAATGAGGAAGCAGCCAGAGGTCAGCAATCTTCTTCAATAGCAAAGAACTTGGTTTTATATTGAAACTGGGACATGATACTGAAGACTTACGGCAGCTTGGAAGGCAAAGAGCAGGTCATCCTCTTCAAACTACAACACCATGTGCTGACTCCTAGAGCACATGCTACAGACATGTTCAAGTTTTGATTACCTACAGCCAGCTACCTGACTGACATAGTGGAGCTAAAGAAAAAAAAACTCTGGGGACCTGCAAACTTGATGATGATGACCACAGCCTTCACTGCAGCTAGTGGACTGAAAGTGTCATACATGGCAAGAACGAACAGCAGTAGCCAGGTCAAGGCTTGTTCAGACCAGAAACTGAAAATCTCCCTCTGTCGACCCAACAGTAATAGGAACTGATTTAACAAAAAGTAAAAGCACAAAAATGGATTCTTGTACATGCTATGACCTAAACACCTAGAACCATATATAATGTTCATTACATCTAAGCCCATTAGGGACTTTTCCATTTATCTTTTTCCATTCAAAGATATTTACCGCTTTACCACTAACACATCATTTACGAAAATTAACAGTGTTCCTACAAGCAAGAAAGCCATAATATCTTGACATGAACAGCACCATTGATACAGATGTATGTAATATTGATACAGATGTCCACGCATGAACTTTAACACTTATATAATACTGACCATAATATGTCTATCTTTTGAGGTAGTAGCAAACATCCTGCCATTGTGTGAGAAGCTAACATGCAGCACTTCATCTGTGTGACCTTGCAGTTCTTGATGTAGTACTTCCGGCGTTCGGTCATAAAGTCGCTGGTATTCAATACGCCATGACGTTGCTCCTGGCAGCAGTGGAGCTGATTGTGGTACCTGTGAATAGAAATCTAGGAGGTCTTTAAACCAAAATTGAAACTTATTAAAGCTTTTGCCTAAATTTAACCCATAATTAATGAGCATTCTTATATACTGCAGGACACAAACCAAAACTTCTCTCTCCTATTACTTTCTCAATTTTAGTTGCACAATGTAGTTTAGTTAGTTTCTTCACTGGCCCATAGATGACAGTAAGAGACAAAGCTAGAATTCTACAAAGCTACTTAATGGCCAAAATACTTGATCATTTGTCCACTGCACATCAACTGTATAATTGTATAAGCATACAAAGTAATGTAGCCTTACACTAGTTTTTCTACTTTAAAATTCACACATTGTGTAGAAATACCTTGAAATGACGAATGAACATGTTTTTCCACAAAAGCTCGTCAGAAACAATCCTTCTGTAATGTGAGCAGACACAAGCCAGTCGCCCCAAACATTTCGGAGATAGATACGAAAAGATTTCAAGCAACAAACTGTCTGGAAGATTGCACAGTTTTAAGTGTATGTCCAGTGTAAGGAATTCTGCAGCCATGATCCTGCCTTTCAAAATTCCTACAGTCAACATACATAACATATATATATACTATGAACACCAATGCTTTTATGAAAATGTGCATTTGTTTCATCTATAGAACAAATATATATATATACCCTTTAGCCTTCAGATTCTACCATAATAGAAGCGCATTATTGTTTTCTTTCACTCAGGTGCGCCCTTTTGTCATTACATGGCCGAATTCCGAAAAATGTGCAGATGAAATATATTAGTGTGAATCTCCACATGTAACGCCTTTCTCCGAGCACCTCAAAAAGTTAAATTAGTTTAATCTTTTGCTTAGTATAGTGTGTAAAAAAATGTACTTCTGCCCCATTTGTTATATAACTGAAATTTTGTAACATTTGTAACCTTTATCTAGTCTAATCGATTTTAAATAACTTCCCATAGCTTAAACCCCAGACCCAGGGAATGTTTACACGAAACTACATCAGTGCATGATGTCCAGGCCCAGTTTATAGCTACACGACTTTTGAATAGGTTATGAATGAGACATGAATAGTTTTGTGCATGCAATTGTGTATGAATTCTAATTTTAATTGAGCTGCACCAGAATTGCCCTCTGGGACAAATAGTCTTATCTTAGGATTATAAAGTGATATCGAAAGTTATATGTTATTGCGCTATAGTGATTACACGTACCGTTTCCTGCTAACTCACAAACAACACAGGGAACAGACACTTAAACACACCATACTTGAAAATTTCCCTTCAAAGTCACCTTAATGCAGTAGTTGCATATTCACGAAAATGCGTTCTTTTTCGTAAATAAAAACATATTGTGCTTCCTAGTCTCATTCATCCTGTCGCCGTAGCCACTGAAGAGCTTCACAACAAAGGGCAGATAAGCGCATGCGCCGTACAAATATTTTTGCCGATATGAATTAGGTCGAAATGAAAGAATCGATCTTTCTAGAGAAGACACGGTTTCTGTATACTTTTTGGAACTGTATGAGAGAAAGAGAGACAATGAAAATAGCAGCATTCAGCAATGGGTTTTCCCTTTCGTACTTCCCACCCTTTCCACAATCGTGCACCACAGCCTCTTCTGGCCACTGTACGGCATTTGTTTAACATTCAACATTTAATAATGGGTGTTGATGCAGGTTATCTTAGCAGTGTATGATGATAATGATGAAATCTGTTTACTCCCTGTCGGACAATATAATATTCTACATTGTTCTTGTATTTCCAATTTTTGTCTAAATTTTTATGACTGAAAAACAAAATCATGCAATTTTTTTTTTTAAATCTCACCTAACTAAATAAACAGTTATAGTCAATCACTGTTATGTTTCTCATACTAACCCCTTCTTTCTTTTAAAGGACTGTGGTCTGCACAGTAAAGTGCAGTGTCGACTATTGTTCTGTTGTACCTTTCGAGTTCCAGCTATCATTATATTCAATACATGGCTACTTCATAGGTCACTTAATTCTCCATAAGAACATTTCGGCCCCATGGCTCTCATACACCAAACATACTTTCTTCCAAAATAAAGTAATTATTTCTGCTGTCTTAGATTTTATTAGCCACACTTCACAATAACTTCTAAAACAAAATCTTTAAGCATGAACAAATCATGGACATATGCATGTTATTTATCTCATAGATTTCAAATCCTTAACTTCTGAATTAACAGCTGATGTATCATTGTCACTGAGTAAAAACTCATCAATTATACCTACATAGTAAGATCAAAGTCTGAAATGAGTCAGTTTGCTTTCTGACGAACTGCTCTCCGTGACCGCCACACCTTGATTTGAAAATCATCACCAACAGTAACTAGCATCTCCTCATTGCATGGATTGAACGCCACACAACTGACAACATCTGAGTGGAGGAAGCTACCAAGAAATACGTTATAGTCACGATCCCACAGGTAGCCCTGCTTGTTTTCAGCACCACTGTTTAAACAAAGTAACAACAAAAATATGCAAATTTAACTTTTGAGAAACATTCTTTCTGCTGCCAAAGAACTGTTCATGAAATATTATACAGCTGTTTGTCAATAAAATGTGGGGGAGGCTCAATAGCCTGGAACTGTTGCTAACTAGCATTTTAGCTGATTGCAAAGTACACTTATCCCTGGTATTCATCAGGAAAGGTAAAGGGTGGTGCTCTACCTTCCACATGCCATGTCCTACACATGGGGAACCACTTACATTCATTTGTATCCATGGCAACTATGCCATTGAATTCTTTACATTTTTAAAATTCAAGAAACATGGATTAAAATGAAATTATTTTTTAAAATGTTAAGGAGAGGCATATATATTTTAATGGCTTTTTCCTGTTTCCACAGCTTTAGTGTCTCTACCAACACCACGATGAGTTATATCTTTCCCATTCTCAGTCAAAGGTTAATGTGAATAGCTTTTTGTGACTGCTTTTATCGTTTCTTGGTCCTACTTCATGAAATGACTAATAAGTTAGATGTATGGAGGAATCTGAGTAGTCATTTTGGGATGATAAGGCTAAAGATTTGCATTTGTAGCACACCTTGCAACATAGTGCTTGCTGACATCCAAGAAGACGAAGAAACACTGATGGTTGGGGGAGAAAGCTTTATGTGAACTAAACACAGAGCTTATTTCCTGCAGAGACTCAAGGTCAAGAACACGAACTTCCATATTCTTTGACATCGGTGGTGGCTCCATCACATCTGTAATGGTATAATGTTTTGGCCATTTTCGAATGTTGAAAAACAGAAACCTGTAAAATAGCAAAAACTAAACTATTTCCTGAAGTCGTAGTGCTATAATTAAGATTATTACCACAGAGCTAAAGCTATTATCACATTTTACTTGTAAGACATAATTAATGTTTCTCAACTGCTGTCCAAACTTTTCAACTTCTTACCTATGATCTGGGGATAATGCCATGCCCACAATACGTCCATGTACGTTGATCTCATGATCCATGGAATCAATTTGATGGTTTATAGCCATGTCAGCATGCATATCTGGCAGATTTTGAACACCATCTGATCGTTCAACCCATCCCTCGCCTGCTGACATGCTGTCTTTAATTTTCTCCATCTGTAACCGTTTGATGCCTATCACATGTGGTGCATATGTGTCTAAGCTCATAGAGCATACTAACAGCTTGCCTTCATGGGTGGAAATTTGCATGGCTGAAGTTCTTCCTGTTTGTTTCTGATCCAATGCACTTTCAAATGATTCTACATGCTCACATGAAACAGACTGCATAAAAGACCCTGCAAATGTTGGCACCAAAGCAGCTTTTTGACCACCACTGCTATGGTCATTCGATTTTTTTTCAAATCCCATGCCTAGTGTGGTGTTGTGTAACTCGTCTTCCAAGGTCAGAGGCCACCGTTTGTCACAGCTATTTTCAAAACAGTCGCTTGCACTGTGTCTACTCTGACCACATTCAGCAGTTGTCAACAAAGGCAGTCGAGGGGAAGAACAGTCAGCCAGCAAGATAGTGCGAATGCAGCCACTGCTCACATTCTGGAAGTGATACAGGCAACTTGCCATGCCAGCTGTTTTGACTGAGGAAGTCCCACTTATCTGCACCAAAGTATTAAATGTTATAATATTAATTGTAGAAATTATACATACCGAAAGGATATATTTAAAACACTATAAATAGCTTGTGCCAAAAACATTTTAGAATAGAAATACTTTCATGATGGGAATTGAAAAATGCATTTATAATCTAGAGCTAATAAGGTTCTAACATAAACATCCTACACATATATGTATATCATCCATGATATCAGGATCTTAAAATTTAATTATGAGTGTCAGCTGCAAGAACAGATCTAGCATGCAGACTCACCAGTACTACCAAGTTCCATTTTTTTTGGTTGTTGAGCATATGTCTGCACCAACCCTATAATTAGAAAGGGGAGGTAAAGATATCTGACCTTGTTTAACCATATGGATGAAATAGATGTGTCATTCTCAGTCTGCTGGATAGTTCCTGACAGAAAGTGATTGTCATCATACCACGCACCATAGAGATCCAAAGGGTCATTCTCCACGAGGGAGACAAGTTCCAAGCCTGAACACAATCAGGTTATTTCAAGATAAATGCAGTAATCTAAATAACTTAGACTTCTAATTTGTTTTAGTTCAAAAGTCACATGCTTGATATTCATCAGTGGGTAACTCCATGGTGTTTCAAAGGGGTGGTAAGGGTATCTATACCCGAAGCATTACAATTGGGGCAGGTGAGGGGAAGGGGTTGCCCCCAAAATCCTACCTTCTTTTAAAGCTACTTCTTTGGTGCAAATATGATGCTTATTAGAAAAGATTTCTGTAATATTTTATTATTCCTAAGTTTCCTATTTTCATAAAAATTATGCAGACCAAACTAACAGAAATTACTGGCTTTAGGGATCAAGGAACAAACAGTAAGGATGGAGAATATAAAATAATCTGCGGAGGAAGACTTCTTTCTTGAGGTGAGATATGTTTCCAACTCAAACAGTTAGGGTTTTTACCCCTCCCCTGAGCATTAGTTTTTCTACCCTTGCAGGGTCCGTGGAAATCATAGTTCAAAGCCATCTCCAGCTTCATGCTCACTTTGCAAATCAAAAACAGCAAGTTGGCCAAAGGCACTGAAGCTGCTGCTGTGATAGCCTGAGACAAGTAGCTTGGTGTCAGACATGCTGAACTGTGAGAAGACAGTGTACACCCAGTTCAGCCTATGGACTGTGTTGACACTGAATTGCAGTGAGCAAGGAATGTCTGCCTTCCATACCTGGGTCAGAAAACGGTGGGGCTGTCAACTTCTTTTCAAAGTCTGTAAAAATGGGAGACATTAGAAAATGATGATTTAATAATCTCATTCATCAATAAGCCCCTAATTTACAATGGAACATTCTTATAACATTACAAGGCAGAGGAACATTTAGTAAGCCATTATAAAGAAATAATTAAAAAAATTAAAGACATTTTTTTTCTTCTGTTCTCTGTATAACATTAGTAACTTTAATTTAATAACTGCTACACAGACAGGTGTTAAACTTTACAATCCTATATTCAACTTTATGATCTGTTTATGATATTATCCATATATATATATCTCATTGTCTCACACAATGGCTTGTTAACTTGGTTTTTTAAGGAGGCATTTTGCAAACTACCTGTCACAATCCTGCTATTTTTCTTTTTAGATCATTTGGAAGGAAAAAGAAAAGGTGGTCAGATGTCAAAGTGGATTTGCCTGGGTGTGTGCATTGGCACGAGAGAGGGTGTCAGCAACTCATGATGGCCACTTTTTCTTGGATTTAATGACATGACTGAGAGGCTCTAATGGCATTAAATTATTAGCATTAATATTGAAGATTAGGGCTAGGAAAGTGATTTTTGCTCCTTTGCTCCTGCTTATGTTCTTGACGGGATGGGGGGAACCTGACAGTTTTCGTTGGTGTTGGTCCAAGGTTTTCTTTCCTTTATCTGCATGTTCTTCATTAATTTGTAAATTGGTGCGCCAGATCTTGCTGGACTTTGAAAGCAGTGGCAACCATGAAAAGACTATTGTGTTGGTGTACTTTGATGCTGGAGATCCAAACCTGACGGAGGAGGTTTTAAAGAGAACTTTCTACAAAAGTGAACTGTGATGAAAAACTTTTATCATTAAATGAAGATTTATTGTTTTTATATGTTTTAATGTATGTTTGGAAATTAAGTTAATAATTTTTCTGGTATTATATTTGTTCCTCAATTCAGATATTTGTTGGTGTTTTCTATCTTGTCTGAAAGTAGCTGCAGAGCTGTATGCAACACTACCCTATAAGCAGGAAAAAAAAAAGAAAAACAAACATGATTAAAACCTACATGATCTGTTTTATGACTGGAAGTAAAATAATGGTGTGGCTAGGAGTATCTGCAGCCTGGATTATAGGTTTTTAAATGAAGCAAGATGGGAGCAACTGCTGGCGACATATTCTATATCACCCAAAATTACATTTCATGAACGTTTGCATGGTACATTGCAGGCATCAGTGCATGTGTGTGACCCTCATGTGTCCTTGTTTGCTTGTCCATAGGGCTGGGATATGGTCCTATATATGTTAACATTAATATTATTACATTTTGTTTAAAATAAAAATCCACTTGAAATAATAAATTCACACCATAACTATTCCATCTTTGGAGCTAGTAGCAAACATGTGACCATTGTGCGAAAAGCTGACATGCAGCACCTCAGCTCTGTGACCTCTGAGCACTTGGCATAGTACAACAGGAGCTTGGTCACTCAGTCGCTGATATTCACTACGCCACGACTCAGCTCCTGGAGGAAGTGGTAATACCACCTGCAGAACACATATACACACGCACAATAGCTCTAACAACCGAAACTAGTCGATAACAATAAGCACTGTAAACGAACCTGTAATAAAAAATAAAGCTCTTTCATTACACATGTAGAATTCTGAATCTCCGAGCGAATAGTATGATTAAACTATAAAACAGTGAGAATAATGACTAATGACGTTAAAAGAGTTTATCCAGAAACAAATTCATTCTTCAACTGTATCAATCAAAACCCTATACATTTATTAAAAGTTTTCAACTATCTACAGCTAAAAACAAAAATACAAATAATGTATTTTCAAATTTTAATTGATTTAAGGGATAGCTTCAACTGATCTGTCTCACTGGTGCCTGAACTTTTAAAACAAGTTACAGTTATGAACTTTACAAAGAATAAAAAGATAATGTACCTTATACTTCTTACAGAACATGCGTTTCCAAATCATGTCATCTTGAACAATCTTGCAAAACCGTTGACTTACACAAGCCAGTCTTCCCAAGCAGTGAACGGGAAGATAGGCAATAATTTCCAACAAAATATTGTCAGGTAAGTTGGACAGACTATGTAACGATGCTGAGACGACTTCAGCCATTATGTTAGCTTTCTGATCACAGATTAAGAAAAACGCATAAAAATCACACAAACACACAACACCAATAATAAACCAACTGTCATCGACTATCTCTAGAAGGGCAATCAGAATCAACGTCTAACTCACCCTAGTCCCAAAAGTCTGTCGACCTATCTTTCAAAGTTTTGTGTAGGACAACAGCAAATATTCTAATCTGTATCTTGGTCTCGAGGTGAAAAGTGCAGATTAATTTTCTGAAACGTTACTTCATTCAAATAAAATGAATCAACTTTGCGTAGAAACTTTAGGTCACCTGTGGCTGTAATTTTGGATCGCACAGAGTAAAGGGTTTCAACTCTTTTCTTTCAATATTTTCATTATAACCTACGGGAGAGTTTAGGAGAGGAAAAACTAAAAACCAAACCCAGAAGCTTACACGTGAAACGATTCGACGTCAACATCTGTAGATACCGACGTCTATGATTTGACTAGTCAACTGCGACATTAACAGTTTGTTTTGCTTCTAAAAAGCGTTAAAGGGAGGAGGGGGATAACTCTATTTAGCCGAAATCAGGTACAGTGGAACCTCGGTTAACGAACTTAATCCGTTCTGGAAAGTTGTTCGTTATCCGAAATGTTCGTTATCCGAAACAATTTTTCATATAAGAAATAAAGGAAATAAATTTAATTGGTTCCCAGCCCCTGTTGACTCGCTAATATTTGAAAATTACAGGCTATATATATATAGGTATTTGTTTTAACGTGAACAGTTAGAATGCAATATAAATGGAGTTAAATAAACATGAAAACATTAACGAAAGCATTTTACCATCAGAAAACTTGCCGTTTTGACGGCGTGGGTGGAAGCAGCTGTGGGGAGGAAGGGGAGGAATTACTGCTTTGATTTCCCCTCCATGAGCACACGTGACATTATAAAATCGGGGGAGACTTCGCTTTTCTGTAGCTTTGAGGTTAAAGGAAAAAACTTGTCCAGTGTCAGCTCCTTCTGACTTTTTTTGTAAAACTTTTCGGTAATACGACATCACATATCCGACAGACACATGCCACCTTCATACTTTGAAATCATTTCCTTTTTCAATTCATTTGTTGGCCGCTTCCTTGTCATTACCTCACTTCTATTGGTCTTAATCTTCTTTGGAGCCATGATTGAGGATTATCTTATTAAAATAAAGCACAACAATCACTAAATAGGAAGAATACGCATAGATAAGGAACGACCGATCGACGATCGTAATTGTGTCTCGAGCGCGAATGATGACATGCTGGTCTTTCACGTGTGGTTCACGTGGCTGTTCGTTATCCGAAATTTTGTTCGCTATCCGAGACAAATTTTTAGCGAAATTTTTGTTCGTTAACCGAAATATTCGCTATCCGAGGCGTTCGCTAACCGAGGTTCCACTGTACAGTCCCTTTTTCGTCGCGTAAATAGAGGACGGGGACTTGTCCGTGCATTCCAGACAAGTGTGACGAGGGAAATCACAGACATGCTAACTGAACAAAGTCAAGGCTTCCATTCTAACAAAATCTAGGCTCTGTTTCTATAACTACCCGTTCGACACATACAAATATTCAAGTATAAACTCACGATGTTTATTTCTTTTATTGTTAGGTGACATACACAAAATTTGATGACAATCTCTCTCACACAACCTTTGGAGTAAATTGTAAATATTTCCGTTTTGGGAGAGCGGGTAATCACATATGTGGTCTGTTCATGTCTGAAAATCTTTCTAATTTCCCTGCATTCTCTAGCTCCACGCAATATTCAGACAAAAGTAACAAGAGTTTAACAGGTATGAAGCCCCAGATCTCATGATTATACAAAGACACGTTTGTACTGTGAATTCATGACTAGGAGAGTTAATAGCATCACACTTTACTTGGTATCCAGGTACTTGAACCCGAAGACACACTAAATTTCGCTCTTACTGTCTGAGAAAAATGAGACAGTGTATGCTCTTTCTCACTAGCCGGACCTAAATATACACCACATAAAAATGTTAAAATTTTGTAATAAATAAAACCACTTAAGCATTAAAAAACAGCATTCTTCAAAAAAAAAAAATGTATATATTTAATCAATCACTGTTACCACGAACTAATATCCCTAACATGTCCTTGCTGTTACTGAAAAGAAACAATTTTAATCTAACAAAATCTTAGAAAAGCTCTTTGATGTCCCCCATGTCTACAAATAAGAGAGATCTTGCTGATTACTAGGGGCAAGAGAGAATAAACAAAGATATCTTAAGAGACCTACAGATAACAAAGACACAATACTTTGAACAGAATGGTAATAAATAATAGCTTACAAAAACCTATAGTTATTCAAACAAGAAAAAATATGTAATCCTGACTGTACGTGTACAGCAGGTCACAAACAGGATTTATTTCACAAACACATGGTGGAACAATTCAACTTGTCTTCAACTGTATTTAATGCACCAAGACAATAAAACACTTGAATTAGAAGCAACAAATGATCAAGCAATTTTACTATTTTCAATGATAGTTTCTGAGAGCTAAAAACAAATTGTTAAACACTGCAGCAATTTATTTTTATTACTTTTGCATTGTCAGAAATGCAGTATGCAACAAGCAGCTAAAGCTAGTGCATAATGCTTAATAATGAATGGATAAAAGCTATTTGACAGATTTTACTTATATGTATATAATTATAAACAAACATGCACATATAAACATTACAAAATTGTGTATGTTAACATTTCTTTAAATGTGGTTTTCTGAAGTGTATCAATGTCTTGATAAAAGTCTGTGAGTGAAATCCCAGAAAGACGGTGGAAAAATATGGGACCACCACTACTTTGCTAAGATTTTATTGGCAAACAATAGACTTTTGCCTCATTTTAAAACTAAAATTGCATACTGAATGGATGTTGCACAAATATTGTCTTTGATTTGCTTATATCACCATTTGCCTGTTAACATATTTTTCAAACCATGACCACACCATCCTTAACACAGTGAAAACATAAAAATATTAATATTTTGGAAAAAATGTAACAAATAAGCTCTATATGGCAAGTTAAAAAAAAACTAAACGCTCATAATTAAAGTAAAAAGTAGCAGACTGATAATTACAAGTCTTGTAGATTCAAAAAGAAGTTGAAACTCTTCAGTTATTTTCCATACAGTTCATTGAACTACTTCAAGATATTTCAAATAGGCTCTCAAACTATTAAAAAAACAACTATATATCTCTTTAGCTCAGCAGGCAGTGCAAACCCCTGAAATGTTCAATTTCTCAAATGTTCAAAGTCATTATTTGCAGTCAAAAATACAAGCTGAACTTCATTATTTCACTGTTATTTACCACTTCAAGCTGTCGGGATTATAAAGTTATAAAAATAAAGTTCTACTCCCTGCACCATTATTCTTACCTACTTGCTGTATTCTAATAAATGTAAGATGATCTTGACACCATTATGTAAAGGGATTTCATTCAATTTTAGAAATAGTTCAACTAGAGCTAGGTAGGGCTACCTACCTTTCATAGACCAATAGCTTTAGTGTCAAAAAAAAAATTCTGGTGTGACCCCATTGTGTTGCAGGTCAATCTATTTACATTTTTGTACAACTTTATGGAAAGCCAACTAAGCTGTGTTGCATGCAATGACACATTTTTTTCCCTCCTAATGTGTAAATGATCAAAGAGACATTTCACTGTTATAGCTTTATAGTCATCACAACATGCAGTGCATGTGCTAAAATTATTTTGGTTGCTGCACAATCCAAACTTAAATGCCTTCTTGAAAACTGCAATCACATGATATTGCCGAAAAATAGAAAAATAGTCTAGCAGAAGCCTACTGCATGAATGAATCTGCTTCATGTTGTTTTCAGCAATTTTATTTCTTTCCCAAGGGCATGGTGTTAAGCGGTTGCAGCCCCATCTCCCTCATCTTGCGAGACGATCGCCAGACTTTGATCTTAAAGTCATCACTGACGGTAACTAGCATTTCCTGATCCTGAGGATTAAAGGCTACACTGTTGACGACATCAGCATGTGGGAAACGATTAAGGCATATTCCATAATGCCGATCCCATATGTAGCCATGCTTATCTTCAGCACCACTACAGAGACAGAAATAAATAGTCACACAACAAATATTATAATGATGCATGACATGCATGCATAATTGAGCTACTCAGTTCTTCATCATCATCCACACACATGGTTTATGTTTCCCACGACATCACTCATTTGCTAACGCTTATGTTACAGGTATGGCTGATTAAGTTCATTTGTGATCTTAGTGTACAATGTACTGAGCTCACATCCATGTGGGAAAATACATTTTACAAAGTCAATTATTATTCTTGCAGAATGCATCCTAGGTTTTGGATGCCTGTGTCATATAGACAATAATCTGGCTATGACACCTTCAACTAATACGTAAATGAGAGCAGCCTGCAGTGACTAAATGCATTCATCATTCTTCTAAGAAGAATAAAACTGGTCTCACTACCTGATATTTATGTCCAGGAAAAGCTCGTAACGTGTAAGTCTGTTTTTTATCTTCCCTATAAAGCCTGAACTCACCTTGCCACATAATGCTCACTGACATCAAGAAAGAGGAAGAAACATTCATCATTGGGTGTAAATGCTTTGTGTGATCTCATGATGGTGCCCACTTCTTTTAGGGTAAGAAGGTCAATGACATGGATATCAATCTCCTGCGCTATGGGGGGAGGTTCCAGAACCTTTTCTATGGAGTAGTTCTGTGGCCACTGCCGACTGTTGACGTACAAATACCTGGGAAAATGTTCACATTTTAGTTTGATCACAATATTGCATGCCCATCAAATCAGTAGTAATGATTACAAATTCAACCTTTTTATAAGTTTAAGTTGTACAAAGAATTAAATAGGTCAGCAGCAGTGACATTTATCTTGTTTCTATCTTCGGTAGAATAAGTTGCTTTTGGACCAACTTTTAAAAATAAAAAAACGAGATAGAGGAAACAAAAATAAAAGCAAAAGATACGACACACTGGTGATCTCATGGGGTATGTCATGCAGACAGTCAGGTGCAAAGTCAAGCTTTTGCAAGAGAAAAACAAAAACATGGACAGAATATGAGGGACAGGAAAACAAATAACAAATGAGCTATAAAAGAATAAACAACTGTACTAAATGAAGAATAAAATCAAATACAGATAACACAAAGAGGAATCAAATAACAAGAACAAGAGCTGAGAGTAACATATTGCAAAAGGAAGGGTGTGAAAAAGGACTAGAATTATGGGAAAGGTTGTTAGGAGTAATGATTACGGAAGAGATGCGTTTTTATTGCACATTTAAAGGATTCAATAGTGCATAGGTGGTGGATATGGAAAGGGAGAGAGTTCTGTTGTTTCGCTGCACATTAACCAAAAATCCTTTGGCTATATGTTGTTGTTTTGGTGGCAGGAAGAGTAAGAAAATGATCATCAGACAAGAAGCAGAGTTGTCTAGCTGGGACGTAAGGGAAGAGCAGTTCAGAGAAAAAATCAGGGCAGTTGCTAGGAAAGAAATTAAAACACAGCACGGACAGTTTGTACTGGGTGGGAAGCCTGAGTAGAAAATGAAGGAGAAGGGTGGCATGGTCCTGTTTCCTAGCACCAGATGTGCAGCAGAGTTCTGTTCAGATTCCTTCTGTTTACTTTAGATCTAGGTAGGCTTAGAGTTTAAAATCTCTTTGCCTGATCTATTGTTTGCTGTACAGAAATATTTGTCTGACTGTTCAAAACTTGTATAGTTTCTTGATTTATGAAGAGTCAACGTCAAAAGGCTCAATCTTTTCATGGCAGCTAGTTGACAAGGCTATATAAACCTGGTGAGGTGATGAATTTTAGTGGCAAAGAACGAAAAATTAGTTTGGACTGTTTGCTGTTGATCACTCTATGCAGAATTAGAAATATTTTCTTCACTGTCAATTTAACAACTTTACGGCAGGATGTTTAGGATTTTTATTGATGTCCATTGCTCTCACCATCATTTTCATTAGTCATGTGCTCTTCCACAATTGGTCTTTTTTTTCCCAAATTCTCCTTGAGAGTTTTCTTCAAATTCAGAAATATCAGTTAACTGCATGAACTGTATTGCTTAGACACTTTTTTTCAAAAGAGAAGGGGAGAGTTAGAAAAGCTATACAATTTCATTAACCATCTTGTTCCCTAGTTAAGGGAAATCTCCGACTTCCAGTGTATGCACTAGTTAAGGGGTGAAACTGTTAAAAAATGTTCAGGCAAACCTATGATGGTATTCCAACCCATCTGCATATGTCATGCTGCTTAACTAAAACACAATATACTGTGCATAGCTTATGACTGAAGTACTGTGAAAAGGCTGTAAACTGCACCACATGCAGTCGCAAAGCTGCCAATGTGTTAAATCATCAACAAATTCTCTATCAACTTTAATCATAAATTTAAAATTTGTTTTGAAGAAAACTTTTTTAAAGATTCCAAATATAAGGTATAAAATCTTAAATAAACAGACAGTCAAACACACACAAATGTATCCACAGAATAAGAGTACTGAATTCTATTAAACAGCATATACAAGAGGAAACTTATCTACAAGCAGAGTGGACAAACAAGGCTTTAAATCATATATGACAATACCTGTGGTCAGGAGACAATGCCATGCCCACAATATGGCCATGCATATTAATAACATGGTCCACATTATCCTTTGGCCTGTCCATTCCTTGCAAGTTCTGGTCTACATCAGGCAGCAATCTCACTTCCCCATCAGGACTAATCAAATTTTCCCTGGAGTTTTTGAACCCAATGACATCCTCCACACGAATTCTCTTGATGCCAATAAGGTGGGGAGTGTAAGTCTCCTCCCCCATTGTAAATATTAGAAGCTTGTCTCTCAGTGCTGGAGGCACTGTCTTCTCTGATTTCCAGCGTATGCATTGCATTCTTCCAGCATGATTATCTGAGGACACTGTACCTGCCTCAGAGAGTGGTGCTGCTAATGACGCTAAAGGCGAAAGCTCTGTTGTCTCAGCAATCTGTGGATGGTAATCCTGAGACTTTTTCCTTTGTCTTGAATCTCTGCAGCAATATTTATTTCTAGGAGAAGATCCAGGGGCTGCTGCACCATGAACATCTAAGCCTGCACCATGCAAAGATAACAAAATGTCACAGCAAGCAGAAGGATAATGTGATGGGAGATGCACATCGTTGACCATTTTGGTCAGGTAGTCTGCATCCTCCAGTTCGAGAGATTCACTTTCATTGAAAAAGTCATCCTTCACATCTAAATACACATCACCTGCCCTAGAACTTTTGTGAGGGAAGACATATTGGCTCTCTTCGACAGAGCTGTCCATCTCTATCTTTTCCCACTCACGAATCAGAGTGTCTTCGCTCTTAAGTAGGAAGTCACTGTCTTCATCCACGCTGTGGTCAGGTCCATCCTTAAGCCCTATATCTGTGCTTGACCACTGCTCATGGTGTAGCATCCTTTTTCTGAGTGGCCCAGTCTTGAAACTTTCATCTCCTTCCCTCAGACTGCTCAGAAAGTGGAGGTCATCTTGTGAGCAGACTTCTTGGGTGGCATTGTTGTTGCTACAGTCTTGATTAACATTTGTTGACAATTCTTTTGAGGCTCCCTCCAAGTGTTCCTGGCTGCATGCAACACAGGTCCAAGGAGAAAGCTGAGCTAGCATGCTGCTTTCATTCTCTGAAGGGCACTCAGCCACCATGATAGTGCGGATAGAGCTGGCATTAACATTCTGGAACCGGTACAGGCACATCGTGACCGATTCTCTCTCACATTCTAGTGCTTGATTAGCCTGTGTGACATTCACCATGAGTATGTTGATTACTTCAATAGGTTCTACATACTTGCCAACTTTATAATCAATTACAGATAAAGTAATATAAAAGATGCTTACATTTTATCAATAAAATTTAAAAGCCCTATTTTTTCTTGTATGTATGCATATGAGTTTTTTTGTGCATATACTCATAAGCTACATGCACAAAGGTGGGTGGGTGAGAGAAAAAAAAAAATCAGAGAAAGTATGTTAGCGATGTTAAGCAAACAGTAATGCTACACTCAAAATAATTTCTCTTCTGAAAATCAACATAAATAGTCCAATCAATCATACTTTGTTAAGCCATAAGGCTGAGACAGAGTTCAGATGACCTGTCCAGTACAGACTTCCAGAAAGTAGGTGGCTGTTGTCATACCATGTTCCAAACACATCATATGGTTTGTTCACTACACGGCACTGAGGCTCGAATTCTGTTGGCAGAAAAAAAAAGTCTTCACAAAATCTGATTTTCTTTTAATATAAATCCATTGAAATAAGTGCTATCTCTATTGCTCACAAAAAGCAAATATATGCATACATGACCTACTGTATTGTGCATTTTTCAGCTTCCTCACAATGTGGGAATTATACATGAAAGTTATAAAATGGTGATGGAAAAAGAAGGCTGCACGTTGCATTTCCACATGCCATGTCCAAATCAGCTACTCATAGTTCACTGCTCATAGTTTATAGGTACCAAAGAAAAAGTTCATTTTTAAGACACAATGGCCATGTTTTCAAGACCTACACTGCCAAGGCTGCTTATAAATTGTCATTTCTAGTGGCTTGCTACAACTTTACTACGCTATGTCAATATGCTCGTACCCTGCAAGTCAAATACTGCAATTTCGCCAGATGTGTTTGCATTGCCATAATGCACACCAGACACCAGTAGAAGAGTGTCAGTCCTGTTGAACTGAGAAAACTGTGTGTATCTCCAACTAAATTCTTTGGTCATGTTGTAAGCAAAACGAAGTGAGCAGTTTCTGTCCACATTCCACACCTGGAACCCAGAACTATTGCTGTAAATGCCATTATGCCTGATAAGATGACATAATTATCAAAGATCAACACACAAACTCAGAACTAACATTACTGAGTGTTTTCAGTTTGAATAAGCTAATTTTCACAGTAAACTATATGCCACTTTACTAATTCAGAAGCTTCCTGTCAGCTGAAGCTGCTTCCATTTTCGAATGTCAGACTCAACAAGATGGATAGCAAAGAAATAAGGAACAGTTTTGTTTTAAGTGACCTACCTGAATAAAAACTTTTTTTTACATCCTGCAAAGAGGAAAGTCAAATAACCAACCTACCCATCCAGCACTTAATAACAACAAACAGAAGTGCATGTAGCCATCTGAAAATATTTCTGACTGGCAACTGCATACTAACCATAATTTTGCCATCTTTGGAACTTGTGGCAAACATAAGGCCATTGTGAGAAAAACTAATATGCAAAACTTGATCCTTGTGCTTTGTTAGTTCCTCACATAATACTTTGGGTGTTTGATCAATAAGCCTCTGGCACTCCTCCTGCCATGATTCAGCTCCAGGCCGGATAGATCTTGACCGAGGTACCTATCAATCAGTTGAAATATAACCATAATGCTTCAACATGTTAAAGATGATAAATAATGATTATCATCATCACGATCATCATGAGATGATGGATAATAGGAAAGTGGACCAACACCCCAGCAGAGATATGTAACTAAAAATTCTTTTTTGAACTTATTTGCATCCTAAAGGTTAAAACTATTAACCAATTGTTGCCAACGGTACATTTTAAGTGAAACATTTTAGCCATAGCAGAAGAAATACTATGCATGTATATGTGACCCGCCACCAAAAAATGAGTCTTAAGTCGAACGGAGCAATTTTGTAGTAGAGGTCCATAAAAATGATGAGTGTCAACTTCATGCCATCGGATTTGCACACTTCAAACCTTTATAACTCACTTAAATTTAGGATTACGAGAACAACTAAGTGTTAACCAAAAGGTCAAAACCAGTACATTTTAAAAACGCAGTTTGCAAAATCTCATTCTGTGGTGGCAAGTCACATTTTATATAAAACAGTAAAAAATATTTGCTGCTGGCTTTCCACTGTATTCAATCACACTTGTACCCTTAACAATGAGACCCAATCTATCCCACTTTTTTAAAATATACACAAGGCATGACCAGTTTAAAAATTAGCTTGCCCATCATTCAATATTACTATTTGGATGCCAAACAGATATGAGAAATCTAAAAGCAGTCTTACTCTAAAACGTCTGTGAAATATATCCTTCCACAGCAGTTTATCTCTGACAATTTTGCTGAAGTGGGAGCAGACACAAGCAATCCGCCCAAGTGACTGAACTGGCAGGTAGGAAAAGATTTCCAGCAATATACTGTCAGGTAGACTGCACAACTGCAGGTGCAGATCTGATCCGCAGCATTCATCCATGACTGTGATTCTTGATTCTTCTGTGTAAACCACAAAACCCACCACTTTGCAAATTTAGAGCCACATAACAATAGTACACAACATATATTGCTCTTTCAGTGTAAAAAGAAAAAAGTAAAAAGAATGCTATTAAATTACTACTACAGTATCTAAAACTAAACAAGCAACAGGATTCATGAAACTTGTTTTTATATAAACTGGTGAAATCCATGCAATTTGTCTTAAATTTAAAAACCCGAATGTGTAACTCAATAAATTTTTTTTTACTGGGCGAGTTAAAAATATAATGATGAAGTACATAAAAGTTACAAAACCAAACAGTGTGTTGAAGCATTGTTGGTGTCCTTGAAGTTTAAAGCATTCAAATCATAATCGAACCTGGACCGAGAAAACCGAAAGACATTTACAATCTAAAATGGGCACTTGCAGAACGTTTCTTAACCACGCAGATAGTATTTTATTGCCAAACTTAAATTAGTGACTAAGTCAGTAAGGATACAATATTTGCGTAGTAAGGATGATGCGACGGTACGTTTCAACTAACGCTAAAACGTTCGAAGAATTATAACTCTCAATCAAAACAGATAATCTAAAATATGAAATTCAATGCCTTCTCTAGTTTGCTGCGTTCCTGAAAGGTTTCGAGTCATGAAAGAAATGTAAATCCATTTGAGTCAGCCTTAAAACTGGTTTGTGCTATTTGCCAGAACTGGTACAGTGAACATGAAAACACTGGATTCTCTTTGATGGAAGAGCCAGATTCGTTAGAAAAGTTGGATAAAAATATTCTTTGTTCAATTTTTGGAAAAAAATTAAGAATCTCCACAGGCTAAGCACATTTTTTTTAATTTTTCTCATTCAATGAAAAATAAACTAATGCTAAATACCTACACCATCAATACGTCCATTTAGCTGCTGTGTGGCTTGTTATTCGGCCATTTTCACACGCATATGTACAAGGGAAAGCACTCCACTCATCTCCCCTTTCATGAGATCTTCTGAAAAAAAGACGGGATTATACCACTGTGTGTAATAGCAGACGAAATGTCTGCCACAGTTGGTTAACTTTTGTCGGTGTAAGGACTGACACAATGTCGGCAATCACCGATAGAAGAGTGGCAGCTGTAGTTGGAGCATTAGTTGCAGACGCAGCAGGTATTGCAAGTTATTTCAAAGTTAAACCTAAGAGAAATTTTTAGATCATTTTAATCACACTCAATGCATTCAAGGTTAGGCAAAGAATAATACATTAATTTTTGCCGAGTCATTCACTCGATCGGAGATGGGGTAGAGGATAGATTTGTGTAGATCACGTAAATGTGTGAAGCAAACAAATGTAACATTATGACCTTGTAAGCATTTAACTTATGAACCTCTCTTCGTTTTTTTTTTTTTTTTTGAAACAGCTCAATTTCTACGCGCAAATGCAAATAAATAATTGACAGTTATATTTTTTAGATTTTATTGAGGTCAGTTTATAGTTCAGAATGAGCCCTTAGGCAAGATTATTTGAGCTAGCATTGATAAACTGTAAGCAGCGATAGCCGAGTATCTTTAAGATCTGTACAATTACAGCATATAAAACTGTATGAATATCTATGTCATTGCTCACTTATTATCTCCAATGCTCAAGCATGCCATTCAACAATTAAACACCAACTATAAGTACTCCAAGGTAAATGCACAAACAAGTGACAGGAGAAAAGACGTTCTATTAGATAAATATACATGTAATTTGTGTAGTTTATTTGCTTCATTTGTAGCTGATATAGTTTTTAGAGAAATAATAATAATAGTAATAATACAGTGAAGATTTATAACTTGATACCCCAGGTTGCCAATGCTTTCTACAACATAGTCATAGAACAGATCTAATAGGTAGAAGTCTTTTTTCTGCTCATTGCCTCTTTGAAAAACCAAAAGGAGTTAACTAGATGTCGAAGAGATCTATCGATCTATCGATTCGTCTCCTTTCGCATCAGGTTGCACATAAGGCCTCAACCAGAGTCCGCCACGGATGTCGATTGGCTGAAACCCGCTCCAGAGATCAAAGCAGTACAAATCCAGTGATATACTATATATAGTTTCAAAATGTTCAACTGTTCATCATCTTTCTTGAGTTGCAAAACAAAATGCTTTCGTTTTAGTGAAAAAATTGTTAAAATGCTGCGATAATTATGTTTGCATATAATCTATTGCATTGCAAGGAGAAGGGGAGTTTGTTGAGCCAGATCTTCTCTTCACACGAGTCTAAGCATTTATATTCTCAGGAAATCGCTATTATTCTACGTACAAAATTCTCTTTAATATATTGTTTAATAATTAACATAATGGAAATGAATCACTGAGAAGTGTAGTGTCTTTACACACAAGCATGAGATCTACAGTGTACAACATCTAAAGTGTACAATATTGGCATTTCACACTTCTGTAATTGTGTTAGTACATTGGCATAATTATACCTCATTGCAGCCCAGCCCTTGCATTGGCTGTATGATGAGGAAAAGCTGAAGAGAATTATTGGGGACAAAGAGGAAGTAGAATTCTGGGAACCCTCACAGAACCCATTTTATTGCATACCTACTGGATCATTCAGTTGCTATGGAGACCAAGCATACGTCATCCTGAAATCTCTAGTAGAGAATAAAGGTAATGCTAAGACATTTTTCCTTCTTTTTTGAACGTTTTGTTCATAAAATGTTTTATTTATGTCAAGCTGTGACAGTAATGGTTGTGGGTAAAGCAAGGTGCAGTAAGATCCCCTTTCTTGAAATTTTCCAGCATGATCTGAAGTTTTTGAACTGTGAATTTTTATTTCAGGTGTAAATCTTGAGGCACTGAAAAAACTTACTTATGATTTCTTTGGACCACAATCATCCTATGAAGATCCAGAGAATGCCCGCTATGTGGTTGGGAAAGAGGACAAAATCAGTGAGTGAAACATGAGAAAAATCAACAGTACAGGGATGCAAAATTTAGTACTTCTTTGTAGAGGAAAAATCTTCAACAATTTTGATTGTATTTACATTACACAAAAGTAAATTCAGTAAGATGGGTTGGTGATAAAATTGATAAAATTTTTTCGTGTCAGATAAACCATTTTAATTTGAGAATACTGTACATAGTTCTCAATCATATTACACTGAAATGCCTCTTTTAGTAGGGTCTGAGCCTTTGGTACTGACCAACAGCTAGACTTGCAGTTATTTTGAAAATTTTCTGCTCAAGAGCTATCTACTTTACTAAGAAAGGAATTAGTTACTCAAAAAAAGTACATTCTCTAAAGAATTACATACTTTGAAGTTTATGTGTGTATACATATATGTATAGTCCTACAAGTGCATTAAAGGATCAGTATACACATTGATAGGACAAGGATACCTTAGCATGAGATGCATTAAATATGTTTCAGCCAAAGGATTTTGCACAGTGTGGAACCTTGATTGAGTAATAGAGTGAATAAATAAATACTATGTTTGTGATTTCAGATGTAAAACCAACACTTCCAATACACAGGCCTTGGCGAAATGGCAGCATAAAACATTTCTTGAGCAACATGGAAGCTGGCAAAGAGGAATCGGGTAAGTTAACCATGGTGAAAATAAGATAAATATGGACTGGACCTGCACTAATTTGCCACCTTAGGTGTCCCCTAGCTTATTTACACTGATTTGGATAAGCAGACTAAAATAGGCACTATCATCTAAGAATGCACAATTACTAAATGAAGCTAGATAAAGAAGCAGCTGATAACATTTGTGTGTACAGTGATAATTGTGCTTGTTGGCTGTGATGTCTCTTTCAGGATCAGAAAGTGATGAGCAGATTGACTGTGTGCTACGCATGGTGCCAGTCTGTGCACTTTATGCTGGTCATCCTGAGATGCTTAGTCGAGTGGAGGAGGTCTTGAGGGTAACACAGAGCAATGATCTCCCTGTCACCATAGGCCTTGCTGCTGCCAGGTTAGATATCAAACCATTTGGGCATTGCAATGTATTTTAAAAGATGAAATCAATTCCTAAAGTCACAATGATATGAGCTGTTAAATACGAAAAACAGAATGACAATTCATAATGTCATGAAATTGAAATCCAGTACATTAATAAATCTGAATTATAGTTCAAGAAGAAACAAACTCAAAAGAATAAGTTGTTGAAGTAGAATTAGCTTGATAACCCTACCAATGAAAAGAATAATTTCTCTTATAGTTTTAAATTTTTGTTGTTTATTAATTTAATATCTTTAGCTTTCTTTTTTCAAAGCTGAAGAAAACAAATAATAATATTACTAAATGAAATGTATTCTCTGTCATTGTTATTCATTTATCATTAATTTTTTTTCCACCCAGAATCCTTGAGCAGTTTATTCTTCATGGACCAGACACAAATGCTCTGAATGCAGTGTTATCTGACTTGAGCAATTCTCGGCGCAATAATCCACAGGAACTTGACCAAACTGTTGCAGCATTTATTCGAGAAGTACAGAAGCTCTTGTCCATTGATCACCATGCTGCAGTTACTAAGAATTTCCAAAAGAACTGACGTAAGAACATATGCTCTGTCTCTTGATTTGCCCATTAGATATTTATGTTTTAATTCTTCTTTGGTAGTCTAGCCGATCATTATATTTCTTCAGGCTTTTCAAACACTTTTTTTCCAAAGTTTTGGGAGTTTCATTTGTTTAAACTTTTTTTGAAGATGAATTTTATGTTTAATATTGATGTTTTAGTAGCAAGCAGTGGCATTTTGTAGAAATATTGTTCTATATTCACAGGTCTGAATTGATATAGATTTGTTGCTATCCCTCTACAAACAAATCATCCACCTCCAAAAAAAGAACACACACTCTTATATGCAAGTATACAAGAACACACACACACGTGGAGATTTATTGTAGAGGGATAGCAACAAATCTCCACGTGTGTGTGTGTTCTTGTATACTTGCATATTAGAGTGTGTGTTCTTTTTTTGGAGGTGGATGATTTGTTTGTGGGGGAGAATGCGTGTACATAATTGTGCATTTGTATTTTTGCATGTATTTGTATGTGCCACCACCATGAAATGAGTTTTAAGTCGCATAGAGCAGTTTTGTATTAGAGGTCCAGAAAGGTGATTAGGGTCAACTCTGAATCACTGTACTTGGACACTTCAAACCTTTATCACTTACTAAATTCTAGGACTAGAAGAACAACTTTAGTATCAAAAGAAAGGTCAGAACCTGTACATTTTGAAATATACAATTTGCAAAATCTCAGATTTCCGTCTTAGTGGCGGTTCACATGTATCTACAATTAGTAATAATAACTCATGTTACCCTAATAATTATCTCACAAAGAGCTGTACTTTCTTACTCAGTAGACAACTCATGTGTTTCATGAGCTAACATTTATTTTTAAAATTTATTTTATAATTAAATTGTATTCTCATTTTTGTTTGTTTTAAAATTTTGGGGTTTTTTTTCTTCTCCTTTTTCTTGTCCTTGGAAACCATACACATATGTGATGGACTTATATTACAACATTTTTCTTGATAAACGAAAAGTAAGTATTTAATCAGATTTCAAAAATTAGAATCTTAAAGTAAACCGAACCATCTCGCATTTGAATTAGCCTTAAGACATTGCATCTTACAATTGTTTTGTTTGGCTGCTTGCTGTCACTAGATTTACCAGGATCCTTCCAATCTGCCCTGCATGGTGCAGTTACTGCTCCAGGCTATAAGGAAGGCATTCGCAAAACCATCAAGATTGGTGGATGCAATGCATCACGCAGTGGCTTTGTAGGTGCCTGTACTGCTGCTAAGGTCAGTGTACATGTTGTAAATCTCGTGCATTCACCTAAGGTACTCATTTTACCTGTATTTAAGATTACTTCCATTATAAAATAAGATTAACTGTTTTTTAAATTCTTTATTACTGTGGTTTAATGTGTATTTGAAATTAATTACAGTCATGATACAAAAGAAATGAAGTTGCTGAATATCCTTGAGAAGGAAAGGACTACTAACTTTTTCTTAAATATTAAAAGACACCAATCTTAGAGGGAACATTAAAATTAATGCATCTGTGTTGTCATCATACATTTCTCACAAAATAATTGTTTGCATTTTTATTAACTAAAAAATACCTTATTCTTTCTGAGGATTAAAAAAAATGCCTGTCATGCTTTCAAGAATAACAATATTTTATGCATTTTCTCATTCTGTCACTTATTTGTGTTGTAATTCTGAAACATTACTGCTTGCAGACAAAGAATACAACACACATATGCACATGGATATATATATATACACACATTATTTTTCCCTCTATGAATATGTGTGTATACCCTTTGTTTCAATTTCATCTTGCAGTTTGGTTTGGAAAGCATTCCAGATGACTGGAAAGAGAAGACTAAAATCTGTCCTGAGATCTTAGATCTGGCCAAACACCTGACAAAAATCATCCCATAAAAGAACATTTTACTCTGCTACTATCAGCAGCAAATACATGTCCTTCAGACATTCAGATGGAAACAATGTTATCCAGGTAGTTCTTGGCACAAAATACTTCAGAGAATGATGCAAGATACACCTTTATGCTAGCAAATCTGCAAACTATTATAAGCCAATATGTTCCTCTATAATTTATATAAAATTGTTACAGATTTTCAATATGATCTTTTTTTAAGATGTATATCATAAAATTGTCTGCAATTGTCATTGCAAGGACCAGTACAATTTACCATTCCTATTGTTCGTTTATTTCACAGTCACATATAAATTTCCATTTAGCCAAATTAGTTTCAGTTTTTTTAATTGTCTACAAATGGTATTATTGAATGTGATATAGTATTAACAGAATTTAAAAATGACCATCAGTCAGACCCAAAGTTTTAATGAAGCTCCGAGGTGAGAACTTCAACACCTCAAGGAAGTGTTCAGCATTTCAGGCTACCCCAATTGAAAATGAAACTTGCCTTGAAGCCTTAAGACTGCTCCCCACCTCTGGGCCACCAGCTAGACCCAGTCACATGGGTGTGTTACCATCATATACACCAAAAGTGTCACAAAGGCCATCTCCTGTAAAACCAGGAAGAGCAGGGTCACTGTCCATGCCAAGCTGTATTCCACCTTCCACAGCAGACTAGTGGTTCCCAAAGACAAGACTGACAATCTGCATTAGTCAAGTGCCATTCATTACCTGAGTGCAACAGCTGTATCCAGGCATATGTGAGGGAAAATTGAAACTAATATCAAAAGAACATGGAATTTTCACTGGAACGGTAACATGAGCACAATAGCAAACATATCTTCTTTCCAGGTGATGGCACCATCTTAGAGCACGAGACCCAGTGGTTACAGAGAGGTGTTAAGGAAACCATTTACATCATGGCTGCAAAACCTTCCCTCAGTGGATACCAAGGGCAACACCCACTGCCAGCAGTCTTATTGCTACATAATAACTGCATAGTAACTACATGCCCTGAGTTCATATCTGGATGCTGTGAACTGAATACACCAGTCACTTAACTTTTATCTGCTAAGGCATGTGGATACATGCTGAAATCTCCAGTGAGTGGTTCTTTTTTCTGGAATGTAAAGTTTTCCTTCTATCAGAGTGTCAATAAAAGGTTTTGTAAAGTAACATATCTAAATGATGCAAGATTTAAATCATAAACAAAATACATTGAATTCTAAAAATCAAGCAAGAAACAAAAGATTGTAATTTACTGTATTTAAGTAAAATTATATAATATTTCATTACAGCATATTTGCATGCTTTACTAGAAAATCATTTGTTACTTGTTAGAGGGCATAAGAGGCATGTGATTAAACAGATAAATTTGATAATATTTAGTTCTTCTAACAGTTAGCTGTACATCCAGTGAATGAAAGTTTTTATGATTGCATTTGTTTCAAAATTCTGTGAGGAACAATGCATGATGTTGTAGCTTGGTCACTGACTGTACTGCTTACTTGAAAGAAAAAAATATTAAATATGCTGAAGGTTTCTAGTCTTTTTTTATATGAAGAGTTCTGCATTGCTTGCTGTTTATGTCTTTAAATGTTGAATGATAGACTTTCACTACATTAATAATGATACAGAGGAAAATTGGTAGATAACTGTTTTATCTTGTAAATTCGTCTGTTGACATCTAAGTGTTGACCAATCAGCAAATTTATGTTCTATTTTTTGAAGGATAAAAGATTGGAATAATGGTGCATGGGATGTTCATCCAACAAAAACAAGAATATTTCAACATTCACCTCGCCTGTGCACACGTACCTAGTTATATACATGCAGACTAGTATATAATATTTCAACCTCTACCACTTTATCTTTTTCTTAGTCGTAATGTCCATTATTTCAATAGTCTCAGAAGTTTAAAACATTATGCACATTCTGAATGCATAAATTTAAAGATATCTTTAATGTTAGATAATGTGATACATCAAAATATTCCGTGAACAGGTTAATTAATTCTTCAAGAAATAGAAATAAATGTGAAATATAAATCAAACCTAATTTTTAAACTATGGCATATCATTTTTAAGAACAAAAACAATAAACAACACAATTTTCAAGAATTTTAATGGCTGGTTGTGGGGGAATGGTTTAATGCTTGGATTCAGACATGTAGAAGAAAACTACAAATATCTCTCATTAGACAAGGCACTACTGCAGTCTTTAACCTTCAGAAAAAGTATTCTGCAAAAGCAATGCATGGTGCATATTTGTGAGGTGTGAGCATTTTTAAGATGTCATTTATAGTAAGAGGTGAGGAATTGAACATAAAACAGGTGGAGATGTGGCTAAAAATATTTGATTCTGCCAGGAACTCAAAGGAGGCAACACTAGTAACCTGCATACACCAGTGTCTGAATGTCTGTGTACAAGTTCCTTTTTAAGATAAAAACACAAAGGACAGCAACAAAACTAAGACTGTGAAAGTTTTAGAAATATTGGTGCCACGATGTTTTCCAAAGCTTTCTTATGAGACAGGAGCTCTTCTGTGGTTGGACTGCTGGTGACTTCAAGCCATTCAGTCTTCTCTTTGCAGGACAACACAATCAGTTGCTGTGGAATTCAGTCAAAAAATCATGGTCAAAACTAACTTGATTCAGACAAAAATAATAAGAATCACATAACACTCATAAGTAGTTTAAATGACAATGCATAAAGTCTTCTTCTTTTGTGGTTCTGTGTCCATCTCTGTGTTTATTTCTGAAATTCTCTCTCTCACACCCACACACCATTCTACTCTTTAACTTTATTCAATAATTACAATGGCGCCTGTAAAACTGTTTCATTGGCTTAAATCATTCTCATCATTGTTACTACAGATATCTCGACCACTTTTAATGCTACTTCTCTTGAACTCTCAAAAACATCTAGCAAATGCTATCGTTTAGAATTCGATTTATCTCCAGATCAACATTTTATCTTTAAAGCAAAATATTAAGAAATTTTTCAGCACAAACCTTTTCATCTTTAGTAAGACGCCCAGGTCCTTTGTCAGCATCAGTAACAAAATCCTGACAGTGTTTGATGAATTGAAGTAGCGATGTCCTTGCCCCTAAAATAACAGATAATCATTGGCATTTAAATTTGATATCTTTTATAAACTAAAAAGTTTTCTGATATAAACTTAACAAATTACACACACATACACACACATTTTAATTCCCTTAGCCTTCACAAAGGATTTTTTTTTTTTACAGTAAAGTGTCCATGAGAGATCTTTAAAAACCTCTTCCAAGAAGGGAAAAGAGGTTGGAAATGTGATGCAGACAATGCTATGCCAGTCATCAAGATTTTTCCTCAGTTGTTTAAATTCAATCTAAATCTAACAGGGCAAACCACTGCTACTTATGTGAGAGCATTAGTTACATTATAAGAAGTACATCAAGCTAACACAGAAGATACCCACAGCAGATGCTGGTCACATCCTCAACCTTTATTACATCCTTCCTTTTGCATTTCTCCAAGAAGTTTGCTTTTGTTACCAAGTTCTGGCCACTTTTTCTATTTAACAACTATGCCAAAATGTTTTAGTAATAATGGATGGATGATATGATCTGAGCTGAAACATTAACTTATAATTATAATAGCAAACAAACAAAAAAGAGGTGAATTTAACAACTAAGAAAAACATATCTGTACAGTTCTATTCATCTCCTCTCTCACCCATACACATATATAGATACATAGAATGTACTAACCTGCCCAGTCAAGAAAATTCACACATTCTTTTTTGTTATAACGTGCAGCAGTGTTTCGTGGGCATTCTCCATGAACATTCTTCTGCTGGACATTTGCACCAGCAGTAACTAGAAGTTTGAGAACTTCACTGTGACCCCATGCAGCTGCATAATGCAAAGGACTGTAACCTGGACAAAAGCACAGCATCAGCACGAATTATTTATTTTATCCATTTACAATTTATCATGCTTCATACATTGATACAAATCATATATTCTCAAATTAAAGATAATCGTTTATAAGACTAGTCTGGAGGGAGAGTTCAGTATGATGAAAGCTAGATTTGTGTGATATATCTAACTCTATATTCAAAGCATATTAAATATGGTTTAGACAGGTAAACACTGTAAACTTGCAGATGGGTGCAAGAGCGTGTAATTAGTAAGCACACACAGGTTGTGAGACATCACACATGCCATTCTCTGAAATGCTTGCGATGTTTGCTCCACGTTTAAGTAGTTCACGACAGATTTCTAGTCGTCCGAGGCAGGCAGCGAGATCTAAAGGTAGCTTTCCATTGTCGTCTCTCTCATTGATTATTTCAGCAATGGTTTCCTTATAAGGATCTGTTTCGTCTTCAAAACTTTTAATAAGTCTCGCCAGATCGTTTTTGTAGATGCAGTGCGTTACGATATTGGTATTCGCAATCAATGCTTCTTTTTCTCCCTCTTGGTTTTCTGTTTCCATAGTCATTGTCTTGAGAGTTGCAGCTTGTGTTCGTTCTCCCGTAAGGCAACAACAGCGTCGTTGTCACCCAAGCGATCTGTAGCAAAGCGGTCTGTGTCGTCTCTTTTGATTGGATGTTTGGGTAGTCGTAAATGAGTCTAAGGCCGTCAACATGTTATGTCGTTCAAACGGTTACCTTATGCATCGTCTGCTAAACGTAATTTCTTCACTTAACATTGCAGAACATTGTTCGTAGCACCGTTTATACGAAGATTCCATTCCCCCACCACCCGAGAGGACTTGATTTGATGTATTTCTGTGTGTGCGTGTGTGCGAAGGATCGAGTGAGACTGTGAGAGAATGTATGTGTGTGAGGCTGATGCATTCATCAAGCTCTGCAATTGATGTTTTTCGTTTGTAACATTGGTTGTAGTTTTAGATCGGTCAACCACTGTGGTAGAAACTTCTCGTACCTCCTATCACGCTTTCAAAATCGTCGCCATAGAGTAGACTCTAATACAGTGGCAGAGGAAAAGGCTTCAGGATGAGTTGGGTGATCCATGCACCATGCTGCACGACGGTGAACGACTTTCACATTCTTTCCTCCTCAGTATCAATATAGGCAGGAACGGTGGGCAAATTTTAGGCCTGGCGAAACCAACGGCAGGAGCATCAGACTCCTAGAATTTATCCAGAGCCATGCAGAGACTCAATCACCTTATATAGCCATTTAACACATTAATTATAAATATATCCCCCTACACGAAATCAAGGACGGCCACGTGGTACTCACCAGATGAATTGATCCGTATAATCAAACCATATAATCAAATCGACTCTATGCCAATGCCGGGACATAGAGGAGGCAATGGCACGAGATGATAGCAAAAAGCCTACCAACTACTAATTAAGGACCCTCACTAAGACAAATCAGAAACCTCAGTCATTGAGGACAGCAATGGCCACCCTACAAAAAGCAATGATGTACTCAACCAGTGGAATGAGTACTGCAGGACCTGAGCAGATCTTCTACTGTCGCATCCTTATAGAAAAACATCTTCAGCATCAGCAGAACCTCTATCACAACTTCATAGACTTTAAAAAGGCATTTGACAGAGTCTGGCACGAAGAGCTATGGCATATGATGCGAAAATTCAACATTGAAGAAGCCGAGTTCAAGTCACCGAAGCGCTATATAATAGCTCAACGAGTGCAGTAATGCTGAATAACCCAATAGGAGCTTACTTTCGTTCCTCAGTAGGCGTACGAGGATGTACCCTATCACCGGTGCTGTTGAACATCTTCCTGGAGAACATCATGCTTGAAGCCCTCCACGACCTTTATACTTCCATTTCCATTGGTGGAAGACTGATCTTCAGCCTCCGCTTTTTAGACGACATAGATCTGTTAGCAGGCAATAACAATTAAGAACTACAAGACCTCACAAACAGACTGACAGACAGCTAGAATGCATATGGAATGGAGACCAGCATTGAAAATGATCGATGCAGCCTCAAAGCAGAGATCTATATGAACAAGGTAAGGGTCATGTACTTGGGTCAGGCGACGGAACCTGGTCTTCTTGGTCAAGTGACCCGGCATGACACCTTGTCGAAGACGGTCCTTCGTGGTACCTTGGAGGGTAGTCGACACCGCGGTGGCCAGAGGAAGACCTGGCTGACGAATGTCAAAGACTGGACTGGTCGTCCTGTACAGGATTTGCTTACTGTCGCCCAAAATAGGCAAAAATGGTGGGCCTTGTCAACTGCCGCATTTATCCATGTGGTCCCCCCAACGACAGATACCGGTCAAGAAACGACTATCAACCATGCCCCCACTGACATAACAGATATTAACAACAATTTAAAAAGAAAATCCAAGTATAAAAAGAGAGACGAGATTATAAAGGATTCAGAATATACCATTGTTTGTTGAGTATTCAAGTCAACATTTCTTTCCCATCGCCTTGTGGCTCCCTTTTTAAATCTTACCGAGCTGCCTAGTTTATAGGAAAACTTTAAAAGCATTCAACACGGTTTTTTTAATCTTGCCTGTCCGTTGCTAAGCAAGAAGGTCGATTACGATTGAGAATGTTCAGACTTTGGTGATATTGGAATAACTGTTATGGATACCTCTACAGCAATTAGTATCGTCTGCTACTAGCCTGCAAACGACATTAGGAAAATATTACTTGACTCGTATCTCATTCTTCTGTCGAAGCAGATTTTAATCCTAAGCACTTGGGGAAAATTGCGAGTAAATGGCTTGATTGTTATAGGTGGTGATGGTGGTTTTAGTGGTGGTGGTGGTGGTGGTGGTTTTAGTGGTGGTGATGGTGGTGGTGGTGGTGTTAGTGGTGGCGGTGGTGAGGAACCAGAGACTAACGATGATTGCAGTGAGGGAACATAGATCTTTGTCTTGCACTACCTCGCAGATAGAATTAGCTGCCTGTCTATACCTGCCTGCTTCCTTCCCTTTTTCCAGAACCATCGGACACGCCGCACACGCCTACTTCAGTATCGTGTTGCTAATGCCAGAAGTGCATTAAGAAAATGAGCATCGAAGACGTGTTTAGCCGGGTGTAGCCGCGTGAAGTGCTCACCGCATGACAAGTTCCACGTAAGACAGGCGTTGGAAACAGGGAGTGAGCATGCGACGCACCCGACATGCATGCATGCTCCCCACAGATCGAAGAAAGAAGAAAAGAAAGAAAGAAAGAAAAAAATAACCACACACAATATTTGGGTGCGTTTCATGCGATGTCGGGAGTTGGAGTAGTCGGAGGAGGAAGTGGCGGTGTGGAGGGAGGGGAATGTCTGTAGGATTCGTGGTGAAATCGTTAGAGTGTAAACTGCATTGATGAATAGGACTAGATGTTAGAAGATAAAGAACAACAATTATTTACATGTGTGTTTGTGTGTGCGCGCGCGCGGTGGGGGGGGGGGGGAGAGTGTGTAATAGGTAGGGGTAATTTATTGTCTAACTTGGTTTCTTCTTTTTTGTTTTGGTTGAAAAAAAAGTTGCGTGTGTATTTGTAACATTGGTGGGTCCATAAAGGTAAAGTATGATTGCCTCTCCACGCGGACAATTCTCGCACGCGCGCTCTCGTCCACTTTGTACACACCCCGTTTCCCCCTCCCTCGCTCCTCCTCCACATCTTTCCTCTTTCCATCTCTTCACCTGTCCGTCAAACTTCCCTGAAAGAGCCAGAGGCCACAACTGTCTAGAGTCTCACCTAGCCAACCTCGTTTCCAATTTTTTTACGGCTCGCGCCTGACATTCACCTGTAAGTACTCGTCTCAGGCTCTGAATGGCGCTGCATCTGACAAAAGTCGAAGAGGTATTTCGCCTCCGCTAAAAGGAAACACGTTTTTGGACATTGACTGTTGCGACACTTTGCAAATAACTTTTCCATAAAGCGAGCATCCACACTCAGCACTCTTAATCTAGATAATGTAGACACCATCCTCGTGGAACGGGACGTTTTCCAACGATTTCATTTCTACCTCCGCTCCCTTCCTCAGGCAAGGAACTCGATAAAAAGACTTAATCATTGCTAATGTGAGTGATGATAAGTGATGAAGCTTTTTTTTTCTAATGTCGATTTCTTTTTCACCTGAAAGGTATTGGCAAGAATATGGATTAGAGTAAGATGAGAATTTTTTGAAAGCTTGCTCGTGCATTGCTTTTCTCGTTACATTTCGACTGTTTGCGTGCAGGAACACGGGAACACATTACATCGCCAGGCTCGAGGCTGGTGTTTTCATTCGGTATTTTGAATTACAAAAGTTTCCTGCCAATGGGTAAGCGGAGTTGTCTTAGTGTTGTGATGGACAGGTGGCCCAGGATATTGTTTCGTGCCTCCGGCCAGCATTTTTATGACAATCAAAAATTTGTTTTCTACTGCTACTGGAAACGCATAGGACGTCACGCAAACCATGCGTTTGTATCTTATTAGTGCCGAGCAAGAAATATAACAACCGTAATCTTTCTTTTTCTTTCTACTCCTCCCATCCATACCCAATATTTCTCATTCTCGTGTGTGTGTGTGTTTGAGGGGTGGGAGGAGGAGGGCACGAGGAGATGCTGCAGCGACAAAGTCCCGCCATCGGGGCCAGTCTTGCGCACCTCTGAGTAGGTCACCCATCTAGCAGCCTGGAAAATAAATAAAGAAAATAATATATAAATAAATGTAAAAAGAGGCTAATGGAGACAGCTACAAACAAATAGGCAGATACATAAAACTTTATTTCCTTTGTTTCAGTTTTTGCACCAGGTGCCCGTCTTCTAGTGCTGAGTACTCCAACCGATACATATCAGCCGTCCATCTCATAAAAATATGTGAGAAGTTGAAGAATCATTAAGCGAAAAATTTTTCGCCAGAGATGGCGGGAAGGATAAATCTTTTTTCCATAGGCAAAAAACAAAACAAAACAAAAAAAAACCAAGTCCGAATGCTTTGCAGAAGAGATGTACGAAGAAAAGAAAAACAATGCTCTTTTATCTATTCCCAGACATAAATCAGTCCAGCCATCCGTCGATCCGTCGATCCGTTTATCATTTATAGCAGCCTCCGCATTTATTCAACCAAAAAGAAGCAAAATTGCAGAATTTCGTCGGAAAATATGAATTACTGCTTTGTCATCGTAGAGTCTCCCTGAGAAAACAAAACAAAACAAAAAAACAACAAAAAAACAAAACAAAAAAAAACGAAAGAAAGACAAGACCGGGTGAAAGAATATGTCGGATGCCTCAAAAGTAACTCCCCACTTTTTTTTTCTGGCAAAGTCTGAGAGGAGGCGAAATCTCCCACAATCGGGATGTAAGTGCGAGTTCTATGTTCCTCCGAGACTATAATCCCCGCGGTTCTCCGTTCTACAAAGCTAAGTCGTGGAGGATGGATTTTGCCGTTTACCTACTTTAAGTTGCAAGAGCCGGGTGTTATTATGGGCCGCGTCCAAGGCAAAGCTTTGGCTTACAGGGCCCAGACTGCAACAAGGGGGCCTTAACTCCACGCTTTCTTACGGCGTTTATCGTTCGTAGCTCTGAGGATTTCACCGCCAACAAACGTGGCTTTGGAGGAGAGACCATTTCTCGGGTTATAAACTCAGGCAAAACGTTTGTGAAATATTCATTATTTGCTCAAGGGATGTGGTAATCGACGATGCAAATACCAAATCGTGAAAGTATAAAACAACTTTTTTCGGTTTCTGTCTGGCACTCACTTGATTTGTTGTTGTTCTGGGAGGCCTGTTTTGGTTTTCAAGACTTCCGGACCTACTAAGCATTTTGTTTGTCCTTTGTACGTGTTGGCTGAGATTATAATAATTCTCTTTGCTGTGTTTATGTGTTAGCAACCCCCCCTCCCAGTCTCCACAACAAACACAATAAAGGTTAAACTAAAAGTAAAAACAACAATTTCAAAACAAAACGGGAACATAAGGGCTCAGGCATCTTATTGAGAGACTTTGAGTAAGCGGATGACCGATGTTGCTTCCAGAAGCAGATTCTTGCAAAGCAAGTGTCGGGGCGGAGTATGTGGGAGTCAAGACAGAATATTCTGAAGACGGTACCCTAAGAGATAAACTACTACTCAGACAAAAACTCAAAGAAGCAATGTTTTCTTAATCTCTAATATACCTATGTATATAAATATCCCTGCTTTATAGGGGTGTCTCTCTCTCACATACATACACGTACGTTTCCTTCACAATAATGTCATATTAAAACCTGAAACCATTGTGCTTCTTACCTTTATGAATTGCTTCATTGCATCCTCTCTGTATATATTCATTGTCATTGTAATCTGTGTATGTGTGTGTGTGAGTGCGATCGAGCGTTCCTGTGAATGTCACTGTGATGGAGCGCTGGATCTTCGGTGTGTTTGTGAAAATTTTTATTTCCCAACTATAATTTTAGAGCGCTTCCGGGACATGGACGAAAATACTTTCATTACTTCCACTAAGAACTAATCAACTAATATTTCGCTAGACTATTAGAAAACAGGCTACACTGTAGGCTGCAGTTCTTCTGTATGAGCAATTAACCGAGGCAGCGACTTTGATCATATTCAGTGTTTGTCCTTGCTGACCCTTATAAAACCTACACTACACTTTTTTTTACTGTAGTGAGATTTTAAAAGTAAATGAATGCATCGACAAAAGTTATTTAAAATTTAAAAAAAGAACAGCGACGAGCAGATCTCTTTGTACCCACATCGCATGTGAGATTCCCCCGCCAAAAGGACTCCCTGGATCATTTCTTGCCGGTACTTATTTTAGTCTTTGTGTGTTGAACACGATGGCGAACAGTTTGAGAGCGTCATTATCATCATCATCTTCATCACTCGTTTGTTTGTTCGTTCTTTCGTTCAATTGTTCAGTGAACTCCGTGACCTTAAGACAATGATGTTACAGAGCATGAAAATTTTGTGTGCGACCTGACCGTGGCATGTTTGTGCGTGCATTGTGGACAAACCTTTTGAAGATATGGGATAAGAAGAATATAAGTTCCTTCCCAAGCCAAAGTAAACCAAGACACTTTGACTAGATTCTTCAGACAAGACTCTGCTCCTCCCCTGTTTAGGGCATAGTTTTTTGTTTGTTTTTTGTTTGATTGTTCGTTCTTCATAGATAACATCAGTGTCTTTTCCATCGAGGGTTCTCGAGGGTAGTTTGCGGGTATGAGTCAAGGTGTTGCGTTGCTCGTGGGCGGAAGCATGAGTTTGTCTGCTCTTCCACATGTTGATCTGTCCCGTCGTTGTCTTGACCACCGCATCCGGCGTCATCTTGGCAGCAAACCTCTCTCCGAGGGATAAAATTTTCCACTTAATTCCTTCTTTCATATTCTTTTTTTCCAAGAGTGATCCTTGTGTTTCATCACTAGACAATTTTAGTATCTGACAATTGTCGTTAATCGCAAATATTTTTAAGTGAACACAGGAAATACTTCTATATCGATTACAAGCGCACATTTCCTTACAAGAATCAATAATTTTGATGGAATTTTGGAAACAGCTGAGTCACACACTTAAAAATCTTCTAGCTAATGCTAGTTGATCATACTTGGGGGTCTCTGAAGCACAATGACCCTGTTGACACTGCTAGAACCTTTTCCAAAGTAGGCATTTATTACGAAAGTAAGGATCATCGTTCATATCGTAAATAACATTTCAAAGAGAACAACTCGAAGCCGTTTAAACTTATGGAAATATATATTTAATAAACTACCTTCTTATCACTAAAAATATCTCTGAATGAACGTCTCGGATAATGAAAAGCATTCTTCTGGAATTCGTCTTCCTTAAAATCATGTAAGAACATGTAAAGCTTCTTAAAAATTTATTAAAACATGCCACGTGTTCTAGAACTATGTTAGAATGTATCACATTTGATAGGACTTTGTCAATAGTCAAGGTTTCAAGAAGCATGTCAAGAAAAAAAAGTCTACACTTCCTTGAGCATCACAAACCATTTTCACAGCAAAGAACATGTCCGTCCATGTTCACACTCCCAGGTGCATGCATAACCATTTTCGCATATCCTGAAAGATTTTAGACCATAAATATTCATACTCCCAGAAGTATGTCAGACCAGATCTCGTTTCCTTGGCTAAAAGCACGTTAAAACATGGACTCTTTGGAAGCAGGCCGATCGTCGTTGTGTCCAAACATGCTTCGAAATGCAATGCATCAGTGAGACACCGGTATGCCAGACTACCTCCCTTCTATACAAACCAAACTTCTCTCCCACAGACTTCTATAGTCAAAAGTTTGTGTTCCATCACACCCACTCGTAGCCCTAGCTGTGGACTTCCGGTCTATAGACACCTGCGGTAAAATTACCTGTTTCATGACAACGGCGTCAGGTGTCGTAAAAGGCTGGTGTCGCCAAGCTTTATTTTCATGGTTTGTAGAAATATTTTAGAACGCTTTAGTGCTCACGGGACCGGATAATGCTCCAAAGCAGTAAACTGGGTTTTAAAATGGTTATTGAAGTTTTTATTTATTTCATCAGATTTAAATTGGAAAGAATCTAGATGCTACAAAAAGCAAAGAACGTGGTCAAGAAAGAGAAGTATATTTTGTTTATCCAGAAAAGAGAAGCGAAGAAGTGAGGTGAGCTAAAAAGAAAGAGAAAGAAACAAAGGAGAAAGAGAGAGAATCTTTTCATCAGCATGCACAGTTCACAGGGATTGAGAAATATATCAGTTTGAGAATATGGACAACATTTTCCCCTGCGTATTTATTGTGAAAGTGATGATTTTTATACGTATTACATGTAAAAGAAGACAACACGAAATCGCTTAAACATGTAAAATATAATTAAAATAACATAGAAAGAGTTGAAAGAATCTAACACTCACCGTCTAATCAATAAACAAAAAGAATAACCTTTCAGCAGCTTCTTCGAGTAAAGTAGTGTAAAGAAATTATTTCCAATGAAATATTTTACTCAGACGGTACTCAGCATGACGATCTTGTCTAGACGCCGGACTTTCCAAACAGCGCCACCTCTTCCCGTTCCCCTCCCTTTTTTTCTACCATCCTCATCCCTCTACCAGAAACGTCCACCCTCATCCCCTCCCCCTCCAGAAAAAAAACACCCACCCCACCCCACTTCTCCTGTCACTTTGGTAATCTCGCGTAGAAGTAGGCGTGGCTCTACATTACATCAGGTAAGCTGAGTGTCCCACGCAGCAACACCTGCTTATTTAAGACTCCGAAGTCGATAGGTTCTTTCCCAGAGCCGAGGACGGTGCAGACGAACATCACAGACAGCCTCCTGCGAGCGTCACCACGTCTACAGCAGCTCGATGCACTGATTAAAACCTTTTTCAGTTTACAGATTTTTATAGACTTGGATTCCCAACTGTCATAGCACAGCTGTTATTTTGGCGTCAGGAACTTTTTTTTTGGACACCTGGAGCCATCCTTCGCCTTTCGCAGACAAAGGTAAGACATGATTCTTATTGCATTGTGTTTTATTCTGTGACAGAAACAGCACATACTCGTGTGTGTGCTCTCCTCTATCCCTTCATTTTTCAAAAAAGTTTTTTCTTTTCATTGACAGATGCTCGCACCTTCCTATCTTCTGATCAATTATTTGCAAACCAGGTTATTATTTTATTCCATCGTCAAAATGAGTCTTTAGTAGATTCTAGAACATTGACGTTTAAACGATTGAAACGGTTGACACATTTACTTATTTTGTAGGCAGTCAAAGATCCCTGGATTTAAACTGACAGTCAACTAACTATGTTTGTGATCTTCATTGTTGCCTTCTTTTACTTGCCTGTATATTTTATCGTGCAACTCTGCATTGTAGTGCTCTGTTCGTATCATACCAGATTTTCTCCACCCTTTACGTATTCGATTAAAATTGAAATCGCTTTATCTTGTTCTGCAAAATGGTTTCTCTTTTTCGAAATCAAAAGGCTAATTATGATGATACAAATGAACTTAGCTCATGTTTCTGCCTATTTAAACCCCCAAGAAAAGACTAAAAAAAAATGATTACCTGAAGTATGATTACCTGCATATTGAATAACAAAAACAGTTTTTAGGTGTTCAGGCAAAGATTTTTTTAAGTAACAACAAAGAAAAGTTTATTTACACTTCATGATAAATAACAGAGATGACCAGCTTCTGTCCTGTCTTTAGCCGTAGTTTCAGTTAGAGCAGTCTCCAAGATAGTTTCAAAAGTTTATCTTCAGGCACGGCCTACTCATCTTTACTTTATGGAGCGAACATTTAAAAATTTTCCAAGGAAAGTCATGTGTCCTCGGGCAGCTTTTTGTCTTTATTCCTTCTGCCTTACAAACCCTCGAGTTTTATTTACTTCCGCTCAGAACCTACTCCAGTCTGTGGCCTGTAGACTGGGGGCAAGATAAAGACCTCTAGCTTATCAGCCAATTTCAATTTAATTTAACACGTAGATCGTCTGGTCCATATCATTGCCTTTATTTACTATTACAGCCTCTATCAACATATATTTACAGATGTGTGCGTGTGTGCGTGCGTGTGTGTGACCGTATGCGTGTTCCTTCCTCTCTTTGTTTTCCTCCCGTCAGATGGCGTTCACCCTACGCAGCCTTCTCATCTCGGAAATCGTCATCGCGCTGCTCTCGGGGGTTCACGCGAGGTCAGTGAGGGACGTGATTCTCATCCGAGGAGATGCGCGAGACAGCGAGTACGCGGAGCCAAACCTGCAGACGCTGGTGGAGTACCCTCTCGATAACCTCCGCGTGGTGCCCGACGAGGAATCAGCACTGACCCCGAACGCCAAGAGGTCATGGACGGTGCCCTCGGGCTTGAAGAGGAAGACCTTCTGGTCACCACTCGGCCATCTCCCGGCCTCTGCGCGCCTGGGTCCTACGCCGGTTTTCCAGGCAGGCGGCGAAGATTCTGGGTCCCAAGGTTTCAGATATGGTTGACCAGCAGTGATGCTATAATTTGATGCCAGAAACTTTCAGAAGCTGATCTTCCTGACATTTCATTGTTTTTTTTAAACTGAGGAAGAGTTAGCCATGTTAAATCGTATCATGTTATTCATCGTCTTCAATATACGATAGAGTTAACTTACAAGAACGGATGAGATTTTAAAAAGAAAAAATAGACATTTTTGTATAAAAGCTTCAGACAAAGAACTTTTTCTTTTAAAAATTAAGGAAGATTTTTCATCGCAATCAGGACTGACGACCATACTATCAAGAGATGATTAAAAAACGAATACAACTGTCTTAAATCTGTAAAACAATTAGAGTGAAATGAAACTGCTGCATTTTTAAACCAGACATTGTCAGGAGCAGTAGAAAAGCTTGAAAGTAAACATTAAACTGGCTTTATCAACACTGTTCTTGAGTGTTTACGAGGGTTCGAGCTTGAGCGGATGTTGGTGCTTTATGTGCGTGAAGTCAAATGCGCGTGCACGAGAGGAGAACATGCATCTTTGTTGGTGATGATAATGTATAACGCAATGCCATAATTCGTTGAAAAAAAACTAATATGCTTACATGCTTACATAAAAAATGACACAAAACCTCCTAAATTACGAGATAGCTATCTCGAAGAGCTTTGTGTCACTATGTTAAGTCTAATATTCCAGCCTTTAGCAACAAAAATCTGCCACAGTCGACTCTACACAAGAAGGACAAACTCTTGGCTTGTGTTCTTTCCATAAAAACATTTTCTCGTAAAACAAATCTTCTTTTATGTGTTTGTTTAACATTTTTTATTTTGTCTTGCGATATTCCTCATGCAAAACGCGATCTTAGAGGACACAATTTTGAAGACATTCTGTTATTTCACGAATTAGAGGTTTTACGATAAAGGATGGTTTTACAGGTTTCACTTTTCAAAATATACAGACGCATAGTGTCGCAACGCTGAAATCTGATATTTTTTCCCAAGAATCATAAATGAAAGAATTGACCGTTGTTCACATATACTGCTCTAAACCAATAAAAATGCCACCTTCACGTTTTTTAAAAATTTTATTAATCGTGTTTGTACTAACATGGAGCTATTCCTTCAATTTTCTTAAAGTGAATTTATTGTGTTGGTAAACAGTTAACGTGAATTTGATAACAGTCCCGTTTGTCTTGTGCGTGCTCAACACATCAGTTAAGTAAAAAAGCTAATTGAACCCAAAACAAAATGTACACAATTGCAACATATCCATGTGACGAGGCAGTATTGAATAGTAGAAAACATTCAGTCCACGTGCAATCCCTGTCCATTGTCAACACAACAGTAATTTTAGAGGCCTGGGAAGGTTTATTACTATTTCTATGAGCCTTTTTTAATTATGCCTCAGAGATGAAGATTAAATATGTCGACCAAGCGAGGGTCATTGCATAGCTGCACGAGGGCGTAGGTATTCGAGAAATTGGCCGCCGATTGGGAGTTGCTCACTCTGTCATGCAAACTCTACTGACTGCTACGATGCAATGGGAAGTGTTGCAGAGCGAAGAAACCCCATTGTAATGTCGGCTCTAAGACAGGGAACCCCACTGCCAGAACACTCAGGGGACAGTTGCAAGCAGCCACCAATGTAACTGTCAGTGACCAAACGGTGTCCAACAAGTTCAAGGAGGGCAGTCTTTGATCAAGGCGACCCGCTGTCCTCTCTGTCCTGACACTCGCACACCGGGCTGCTTGTCTTCCATGGGCACGACACCATCTGGCATGGACAAGGCAACACTGGGCTGCAGTCCTCTTCACTGATAAATCTCGCTTTACCAGGTCCTTCCACGATGGCTGAATCCGCGTCTGAAGACGACAGGGAGAACGTTACGCTCTTACCACGATCCCATTGTGGCGGGGCATGATCGCTATGGTGGTGGATCCATCATGGTTTGGCGTGGGAAAGGGATGGCCTACAGAATTCCCCTCCACCTGGTGTAAGGCAACCTGACAGTCGCGGCATACGGAGATAAAAATTTACATCCTCTGGTACTGCCAGCATTGCAAAACTAGGTGCCATTCTTCCGGACGACACGCCAGACCAGGGTCGTCAATGACTTCCTGCAGCAACACCAAGTCAGGCTGGCCGGCCTGTTCCTCATTAAACATCTGTGGGATGTCCTGGGCCAACGACTTAGATCCACTACCCTCTCCTGCCAGCAGTTGACCTCAATGTACCAATTTCTTCAGCAAGAGTGGCAGACAATTCCTCAAAGGATTGTGAGAACATTGGTTCAGCCCATGAAACAACGGTGCCTTGCCTGCATTCAGACCAATGGCGGACACACGCGATATTGACTTTCTTTTTCTTTGATATCACTGTCTTTATTTTCTACCCTGTCTCTCTTCCCCAGCCTCCGTCTCACCACTGACCTATATCGTGACCACCGATTTCGTTGCTTCTAGAATGCGTTTTGTAGAGGTATGGTGGCGACAAAGCTGTGAAATACTCCTGAAAATAAAAAATTAAAACAGTGACAAGACGTACAGATAAATATATCGAAACAAATGACACACTCTTGACGAAACACTAAGCTTGAGAGTCATATTTTCGGTTGGCTGTTAGAGGTTCTTTTCCTGACCAAAATGGAAGTTTTAAAGCGTTGTATGTGAAGGTCGCAGAGAACCAATGTGTATGGGACGAACTTTCCGGACTTTACAATGTTAGTCAATAGGCTAAAGTTCAAACTTGCTTGTCAAAACATTGAGTATATGAGGCTTTAAAAGTTTGATTCGGTGGGGTTTTGCCCGGTTAAGAAATGGCTTTAATGGGACGTAATTCACGAAGCTCGAACTATATTTTTTGTTGAAAAGTTGTCTCCCTTCCATTGTCTTGACAACTTTCATCGTATTCAGGAAAAAGGCAAACTTTAGTTAATCTTTTGTTAGATATGAGTGTATATATCAGAGACATGCAGTGTTCAGGATATTATTTTGTTTCATTTTTAGGTGTTTTTAAAATTAACATTTTTCTGGTAAAAATTTAGATATGTTTTTACTGATTTCTGATCATTGTCAGTTTACCACACGTTTCACACTAAAAAATTGCATTCTTAGAAAAGAGTTGTTTGTGTTTTTTTCATGCTTTTAATCACCTTCCTATCACTACCATTAGATGTAAACATTTATTTCATTTGAGGTAATGCACATAAACGTGCATGTGTATACAGAGGGCAAGCAAAAACTTCTTTTTGAACCTTCATGAACACATACACACACACGCACACTGTGAATGGTAGAGACTATAGTTTAGATTTGAGCCGAAATGAATCTCATTGTTCATGCAGACGCTTACATGGGCACACTTTTCCCATTTTTCTTTCAGTCGCACTGTCTGCTATCTTATTTTGTGGGAAACTTAAAGCAGTAGAGATTTAAAAAAACGGTGTAATTTTTTTTTTTAATGAAGTGGGGAGAAATTGTAAACTTTCCTTAATGTCAATGCTGTGTACGATTGAAGAAAAAAAAACTGTATGTAACCTTTTTTTTTAACCGAATGGGGAGGAATGCTGGAACGGGCGGGGGGTTATTCCCCTTGAATGTCTCGGGAGACAGGGATTGTCACCCTTTTCTATGTTGTAAGAAAGAGTGCATGAGTGAGCGAAGAGTTCACCGAACCCCTAAAGTTGGGGGAAAAACTGAGTTTGATTATTCCCCAGCAAGTCGTTTAAGAAGAGAGACACTGTAGCGAATTTCTGTGTGAAAGAGACCGGGGAATCGGAATAACTCCTTGCCTAGTCAAGGTATCGGTCAAGTTGTCTTTATTGCTTTGGCTATCTTTACAACGGTGAGAGAATGGTGTGAAAACTTAATATTTGGTTGGAAGTCATGATAATGGAAAGAGGCATTGTTGTTTTTTGTTGTAACAGTGGTAGTCAAAATTCAATATGAATATTCATAGGCAAGTAAGGATTTCAGGAATTACTAGGGGAAGGAAAGCCGAATTGAAGTGTATCGTCGCCAGCCAGGTGTATCTGCCAAGTCAGCGCCTGCTGTTCTGAAGTCTGGAAGTGTATCATCATCAGCCAGGTGTGTCAGCCTAGTCGACACTCGCTGCTCTGGGGTACAGACACTGTATCATCGTCAGTCTGGCATGTTGACCTGGTCAACCCCAGCGGCCCCAGATTAGAGTATTCAAGTAGATTATTCAAGGGAGCGTATATGTGTGTGATCGCACCTGGACTTCACCCACCGCAAGTGAGAATTTTTGGAACAACTGAAGTAACTTTAACCGAGCAACGTTGAACCAAGCTTGGCACACCTGCACGGGGGTCACAGGAAAACAGTAGGTTTGGGGCAATCTTTCGAAACAGTTAAATAACTTCTAAAAAGACATATATGGAGTGTCTCACTCCCTCTTGGAGGGTGAAGGAATCAAAGAGAATACTGAAACTTGGGTCACGCTAAGTATTTTGCGAAAGAATTATCGAATGATGAATAACACCTGGCCTCTCGACAACCTTAGCCTCGATATTCCTTTTCACAACCGTTCACGCAGTTTTAGTGCGTTTTGCAGCTGTTTGCAAATGACTTGTAAATGTCTGAATCGAGCATTAATTCTACCAAACATGACCAAATCACCTTGTCACATTTACAACGGTATGTGGTAGTTGTCGTAAAACTTAAAACCTTATACACCTCCATCTGTTTATCAGCGCGAAGCAGGGCATCTTATCTTCCACCGCTTCTCGCTAGCTTTACTCCTTTCCTTACCTTTTACAAGATGGATGCTGCGAAAAAAAGTCCCTTAAAGTTATGTAAGCGGAAAAGATAATGGCCCGCAGACTGCATACATCGCACGGACAAAGATGTGAACGCAAACATCTTTACATTTTGTACTTTATTCCTTTACTTTTACATGTAAAACTGGTTTTATACATCTAGCCGTGTCCTCATTATTAAATGCTAATAAACAGACCAATCAATGATTTAATCAACAAATACAATGTGAGTCAAGACTTCAACCTATGATACAGATTGCTTGTGCTTTCCCTTTATTTCCAGGGTCAAGAAACAAAAACAAAACAAAAAAAAAGAAAAAGAAAAAACAAAACAAAAAAAAAACAAAAAAAACGAAGTGGCAGGAAAGAGAGAGATATATTAAAAAGAAGAAAAGACTAGAAATAAAATTATATCTTAATTTCTGACTAGTTAAATAGAAAAGTCTGTATGCTAAGAGGATAGTCTAACTGGTGTCTTTTGAAGCGTTAAAGACCATCTGTACAAGAAAGGTGCGCACGTGAACGCACTCTCTCCCTCACGCACACACAGACACACACGTGCGCGCACGCACACGTAAACAGTTAACGGATCTCTGCCAGACACTTTCCAGAAGCCTATAAAGAACGTTAAAAAAAAATCCCCTGCGCGATTAAACTTAAAGCTTTCTGAACTAATATTCGCAAGATGCATCAGCAAATCTCAATGGCTACCCAATGGTTTGCCAACCTGCACACACACTAGTGCCGGCTTCAGTGCCGTTAACTCGCTGGGGAGCGCGCACGCGCGCGAGAAAGAGAGAAAGAGTTTCAGGTTGTAAAATGGAGACGAGGGAACAAGCAATAAAAACGTCGGACGTGGATAAAACTACTGATAGTAGGGATGCTTTAAGGCACCAGTAATACCCACATTTTACAAGGCAAAGGGAGAAGCAAACCTGCTAAACACAAAATCTGAACAAATCGAAACGACCAGGAAAATATACTAAAAAAAAACAAAAAACAACAGTGATAAAACCACTCACATGTTCAGGTGCCTATGATTAATGTAAACTTGAAAATAAATTTTCAGGACGAACATTTTGTTACGTGAATACAACGACGACTGCTAAACAGCTAAAAAATACGTTTTGGGTACATTTAGCGGAGTAGTCCACTGTAGATCCTTAACTATCCAAAACAAAATAAAAATGCATTTGTCTTTCTTTCAATGACTAAAACAAGTTTCATGAGCTCGAAGAGTACTACATTTCAGTAAATAAACAAATAAAATAGAAGATTATAAGCTTGACTTATTAAAGACTGTAGTACTTTATTTTCTAGTAAAAACTAAACATTTCAATACGCGGATCCGTACAGAACTGTATTCACTCCCTCCCCCACCCAAATCCCCGCAATACTACCAAAGGATCTGTAATACAACATGTTGTTTACTGTTATAACACGCACATATATCAAAATACAGCCTACCCACACGAAAGCCACAATATGTTACCTGAAAATACACATAAACATATCTCACTTTCCATTTTCATAAAAGAACAAAAAACTCCCGAGAAATAAAAAAAGGAAAGAGACAGGTACTGAAATGAGCAGAAGCAAAAAACAAAAAAAAATTGTGGGTGGGTAGAATATTAGCATTATGTATTTGTTTTATACAAATAATGTTCTAGAAAAAAACTAAAAATCAGAGACAGGGTGATAAAGTCTGCTTATGATCGCATAAATTTTAAAAAGCCTATTTTCTGTTTGACAGTCTTTGTTGTGTTTACCTTTTTCCCACGCAGAACTCGCTTACTCAATTTACAAGAAAACGAAATTTTACACAGCCTGTCTTGTCTTTATTTGTAACGGTGTTTCCCGACTAGCTAAATCAATCTTTAGGTGAGTTTCTGACAGACAGACAGAATCTGGGTATTCACTCTGGGTAAAAGTGAAGTAAAAGAACACAGTTCTGGTCATTTCAAATGCATATCTTTTCGCTTTGTTGATGAGAATTTATTGCAACATTGTTTTTGAGTCTCTAAAACCCCACACTCTAGAATATTTATTACTTGTCAAGAACCAAGAAACCCGTACATCCTAAAAAGTAAACACTTCCACATCTGGCTTAAGGATTTTACATAACAGATGTTCCCACACAACTCCCCTCGTTCCCGTATGAAGATCTAAGTCAAGGGCATTGCACTGCCATTAAAGTTTTTTTTCTTTTCCTCTTTCATGTTTTTGCCACTAATCAAGAAGGAAAAAAGGAAGAAAAGTAGAAAGAACTGAAGGAAAAAAGTAAGACATCTCACGACAAACACAAATAAACAACTATGTTAACTACCTAGCCGTTTCTGGTGCCGCTTATTAACTGCTCTCCCCTCTAACCTCACACAACCAATCCAACGTCTCTTTCATACCTTAAATATTAAAATGCACGCTCCAAATTCTGTGCGCAAAAGAAGTTTAACAATTAAAAAAGCATCAAGCAAAACGGGGAAAAAGTAAACAGCCAAATAAATTAAAGCAAGAAATGTTCATCTGCGCACGCGTGTATCTACAGGCAGGGAGCTGTCGTTTCAGCTAGCGAGCCACCCCTGGTGCAGAGGAGCAGATGGTAAACAGAGGGCAGCACAATCCATGGTGGAAGCCCAGGCACGTGAGGACGACAACAAATGATTTCATATTTCGTTTCTGTACAGCTGATGCGTGAAACGTAGTGGACCGAGGAAACGCCGAGCGCTGGTCAGTAGCCCTCGTTGGACCAAGTGACACTCTCGTAGTCTTTGTATTTACGCAAGAGGAGGGTCTGCGTTATGGAATGATCGGCCCGGCCGTATTGCTGTGGTAAAAAGAAAAGTTACGGCATTAACAGTAAATCAAGTAGCGAGCAACAGCCAAATAGCATATTTAATTTCTTCTTAATCATATGCAAATGCTCTAACCTTTCTACGCTTCATTGTTTTTGCTGTTGAATAAAAATATATGCTACTTACAAAATGATGGTCATATGGTGTAACAATCAAGCACAACTTTTTTTTCCTTACAAGCACCCATTGATGAAGGGTTTTTTTAACGTCTACTACCAACACATCATCATGCACATGCGCGCACGCGCGCGCGCACACACACACACACCGCGATAAACGTTTATGTCAGGAAGAAAACTTGTAAAAGAAATTGCAAGATAGCATTTTATACAGGGTGCCTAGGACGCACTTCACCACATCAAAAACTGTTAAACACTCTTTTTGTGACACTTGTAGCGATGTCACTCGGCACTAAAACGATCTTTTTCCTGTATAAATAACTCAAAGATAATCAAAAGATTCAACTGAGTTATATTTAAAATAGTGTAATTTATAAAAGAAACTCGAACTAGTCCAAAGGTCTGCAACAAAAATATGATGCCATCGAAACTGCAAGAAGCTGTGCAATCTCACAAGCGAACTTTGATCAAATCTTCGTTGCAGGATTGACTAGTTCGATTTCTATTAAACTGGCTTTACACATGTAAAAGATATTCAAAATTGTATAACTTCTATGGTGATCAAAAACAAAAAATATTCCTATTGTATTATACTGTTCTAGAACGAACGCACACTAACAAGGCGCAAGAACATCCATAAAAGATCGAGAAATGACATTCAAACATCAGGGACTGTCAGATTAGCTATGAACTCCTGAGGTTTCCCTCAGCTTCCGAATAAGGTATCGTTATATATATATTTTTTTTTAAAAAGTCTGGAACGCTCATAAGGATGGTACAAAAATTCATCAAGCTTCCAATTTTAATGTTAAATCAGTAATACTGTGCAGCTGCTATTATTATGTTGAAAAACGGAAGATTAATAGTTATGAAGTGTGGGAGAGACTAAAGATAAGGGAAAAGTGGGAGGAAGGCTGACGCACAGAAAGAATAACCGAAGAAGATGTGACGGGAGAGAAAGAGTGATTGGTTTTATTTATCATGCACGAAACGGTTCAAGAAATGATGCCGTACACCTTCTAAGCTTCTCGACAAACAGTTGTGAATACAACTGTACTCCTGTACTGCAGTATTAAAAAATAACTTAAATATTTTTTAAAGTATTTTTTTTCGGGTACACAAACTACAAACAGCAGACGCAAAAACGGGAAGCGAAGGTGCACAAACGATAAGATTGGACGAAATGTCCAGGAATGCTACTTCCAAGCTCTTACTGTATACACTGATGCTACTTCACGGCCTTACACAGGGATGCTTCCTCAAGTTTCTTACTGTATGCAAGAGAGAAGGAGAGGCTGTGAGGAAATATGTTTTAACTTTCGGTCGTCTGCAGATCGCTGCTGCACATTATAGACGGGCGCAAACTGCAGAAGCTGTGGGGCTGCCGCTAGGTGAGAAACAGATAAGTAAGGTCATAGCCACACGGCTCCATTATTCATCCTAAACCTTTACCCCCTCCACCCTCCACAAGACACCCCACCCCTTGCTCCTTGGTTGTGTGTTTGCACGTGAAGGCCCCGAGCAGGTTTGTTCGTATAAGTGTGCGCCTGCTAGTTTCCGCGTTCCTTTCGGTCTAAGCACGAACCTGATTTATCTACCTTCACTAATTTTTTTCTCTGTTAGTTGTGAAGGCAAGCTTTGAATATATGCGTTTTTGCTTCCAGGCTGTGAATCCAAGGAAGAGCTAACTGTCCTGACACATGTAAATAGTATTCCCAAAGTGCTGCCTCTTCATTTCGAGGGGAATGCACCTGAAATTATACCGACTGTAGCCAATTTAACTAAGAATAGACCGAAATTAAATCGACTGTAGCCAATCATGCTAAGCAACGGTATGAACAATTTTAGAAACAAATCTTTAAAGGGACGTTGATGATCGGAAAGTATTTAAACTTCTAGCAGTTGTGAGGAAATGCAAGCTTTTTACTATCAAAATACTCTATTCAAACTATTTCTCTTCGTAAATTTGATTTTTTTTTCATTCTTCCGGAATCTGGATGAGTACAAGTGGTCTTTTTCCTACATGCCGACGAATCTGCGTCATTCCAGTCTCACCTGGTTCTGTCCCCGATCTTTCATCCCCTCCCCACCCATTCCATCGCACCGTTTGGCCGTGGGTTTCAACTACATGTCCTTTGCTCTTTCAGAAACTTTCACCGATCATTTCTCACTCTCGCTATCCAATTGCCTGCAAATAATATTAAAATTTCTCCCTCGTGGAACTGGCTACTGACAGGATCTCCGATGGTAATGGTCCAGAGCAAATGAACAGACATGCAATGTGCGATTTTGAGCACATCGACGCTTAATCGAATGAATCTCTTTTCTGCGTTGCTGAAACGAGGGTTGGACTAGAATTCGATGTACCCAGTGGTCCCTTTGTTTACGCCGAATTGTCGAAAGAAAAGAAAATGCACGCAAATACTAAAACCTCATACATCCCATAAAAGAACCCTGTAGCTGTGACCTTCCACCCATGACTCAGGACTATACTGGACGTGTTCATTTCAAGAAGGAACTGTCGTTGTGTCGTTTAGAGTGCAATGTTAAAACATAAGCTCGTGAATGGGAAAACCAATGGGGTAAAAAACAAATTCGAAGCCCCCAGTTCTTTAGTGACTTTTCCTCGCCGAAACCTTTTTTCTTGTCGTAAGTACTTTGCTATATCTGTATAGTCTTCAATGGCTTTTTGTGTTGCAGCTTCAAGTACTTTGTGACATCAGCTTAGTTTTCAAACCACGTGTAGATTTTTCACCTTGCAGCTGTTTCATATTCTTCCTCTTTCCTTTTGTTCTGGGCTGGAGAATCTCAAAAATTCTACTTCAGACCGCTAACCATAATTGCTAAATTGCAAAGCGTGTTTGCCGAAGCATTTGCAAATTCATTTAGCTTGGGGGGCTTTTTTCTTTTTTTTTAAAAAAAAAAGCTTATATTTGACATTTTGCCTAAACTTCCCTCCCACACACTTCTGTGCACACGACGCACAAACATGAAAACTTGAACAGGTGCATGGAGGGAAGAGTCAAGTACCACCGACCTGTGAATATCCATAGATTTTGATGGACTTCTTATGCGGCTCATGTTCTATCCTGCCACCCCCCAGCACCTCGCAGTCCAGTCCTTTGGCCTCGATGTCTCCCACCACCATGTCATAGATGTCAGCTGCAACAATGTCAAAACAATGCACAAATGTAATGCCATCCCACAATGTAACACCCTAACACACTCAATAAAAAACAAAACAAAACCACAGGCAAACCTGTGTACTCTGAGACACTCTACATCTACTATCTCAATCAGTTAAATAATAAAAAATACGAAATGGCTCAGAACAGCACTTCTGGCAGTCGGATCTCTTTACCTCTAGTTTCTCACCTGTACAACGTGACCTTTCATACTTGATACTGTACAGGTGTTGTAGTTTTCTTACGGACATCAAAAGAACTATTTAATCTTCTCTCTCTCACACACATACACTACTTTCTGTGTTTCTGAGAAAGAAAGAAGAAATGAGGTGAAGAGACAGTTCCTGTATTAACACTCGTAACTCTCAGAGACCGAGATACAGTCTGCGAATAGATATCACATCTCTCTTTCTGGCGAGGCGGCGCAACACCCAAATACAATTACAATAAGGAAATGGGAATGGTTAACTGATGCAAACTCGAGAAATTAACAGAAGCGCTTAGAGGACAAGAACACACCACCTGTGCCAGGGTTAGAAGGCAAGAGAATCTCGACAAAGCACAAAAAGAACAGATTAACTGGCTGTATCAGACTGGCATTCAGTAGCAGATAGTGTCTATATTTCTCCACAGGTACCGCTCGCAGAATCGAAATCAAGCTAACGCTCTGTTTCTTGTCGCCGTCGACACAAGGTGGGATGGGGAAGGTAGGGGGATGAAAAGGGCTTGTAGGTGGGAGGGAAGGAGGCTCCCACCTGCAATGTTTCTGGTCATCTCTGCCTGCTTCCATTAGTGGATCCGACACTGCCAACCAGAACACCACTGAGCTGCTCCGGTTCCTTCAGAGCGGCACTTAGAGGCTGTCGCGGTGTAGATAACACATAGAGACTGGCACGACAGTAAGACTGACAGACGAGAAATTGGCATGACGGTAAGACCGACAGACGGGCAATGGCATGTTAGTACAACTGGCAGACGAGTACTGGCATGACGGTAAGACTGACAGAAAAACATTGGCATGTTAGTAGGATTTCCAGATGAGCATTGGCATGACAGTGAGACAGGGCGGACAGATATGTGGACGGAAAGACAGACAAGAAAACTAGGATAGAAACTAGCTTCATGTTCTCCGAAGATTTAATTAAGACTCTGAAGCGCAAGACTATGCAAACATATAAAACCACATTCTCCCTCCATCCTCTTCACGTGCACGAACGCACGCATATGCATACACCGCAAGTCATTAGAAGATGTGAGCAAATGAGTGAATGAGTAAGTGAGACAAAGGACATCTATAATAGAAAGGCAATTTGATCTTCGAAGTTTGTGTTCTAATTCGCAGGCCGAATCTCACAGTCCACCCAAGAAGGTTTAGTCTTAGTAAATTTCAGATTCACTCAACTTTTTTTTTAGTTTTCCATCATTCACTGACGACGAGAGATAACAAAACAACGTGCTCCTCAGCCGCTAGTGTTATGGTTACCGGACAATGGTCATTGTAAGGCTACTGGAACAACTCAAGGAATCAAGAAACGTAAAACAAAAACAAATAATCAAAAAAAAATCTTCTCATTACGAGCAGTAACCAATATCTTCACCATCACAACATGAAAAGAACCACAAGTTTTTTCTTAGATGAGCCCTTCCTCATCCCCCACTTTTTAAAAAATGTGAGCCGATTATAATCCGAGGTAATCACGATGCTTTCTTCACAAAGACAGCTCCAAACACGAAAAAAAGACCCAGAGGGCCAGGCAAGTAAGAGGAGGAAATGAAAAGATCCCTTACAGCCCACGTGCGTCTCATCCTATATACCTCAGCCTTTCAACATTGCTCCCCTATGTTCTTTGTCAGACTCGTGGGGCCGTACCAATGAGCATGAGATAAAGCTGATCTGGGGGTAGAGGGGAGCTATGGACTGGAATCAAAGCTTTAAGCTTCAAGACGCAAACTGATGCAGACCTCGGAAGTCGAGAGATAACCAAGAGGTCGACATATTTCATCCGGTGCATGCACACGACCATGGGGTGGGTCTATGCGGCACTTAACGGAGGACTAGCGGTAGGCGGAATTCTTTTTCCCACCTGAAATAAGGAGGGCGGAAATTCAGCCAATCGGAGTGCACGCAAAATATGCCATAAAAGGTCAGTGTAACCCAAACCTGTCCACTGCGATAACTGTACGATTACTAAAATCAGATCAACACAGCGGCGTTAAGTATAAGTCTGGCGATATGATAAGTTTTTTGAGTATACTTTTTATGCGAGATTCATTCAGCCTCTTCAACTGTTTCACATTGTGTATCACGTGATATTCATCCGTGTTGTTCATTGACGTAGATAGGATCTACGTTCATGGTGTTGTTTGCTGCTTAATGTTTACAGAAAGTGTTCTGATCGGCTTGTTTTAATAACGAAGGTTAGTTTGGTCTTGATCTCACTGTTTATCAATAAAACTCTACCTTAGCTACTCGACATATAGAGAACAGTAACTGTAATCAAGCATAAATAATCAACTCGAGGTGTCAACGTAACTATGAATCTGTAATTAAAATCGATCGTGAATTAGTTGTCGATTGGCAACTGAGCGAGTCCAGTCCTCAAATTACAGTAGCCCAACTTTGTAAGTCCCTATATAATACCTGCATGAACGTTTTGGTGATAAAATGAGATATTAACGTCTGTGTACTAGATCAATTGTGCCAACGATTGAAAAGAGTTATGTGTGCAGCATTCAGTGAATGAACTAATATTTTTTAGCATGTTCATTGTTTTGTTAGGCTTTTTTAAAATAAGAACAACAGATATAAATTCGACCTTCCCTGTTTGGGTTTTCTAAGATTCCTTATTTAAAGATAGTTTACAATGTGTATGTGGTAATCATGCAGGTCCATTCAAGAAGATGCCAGATGGAAATTATGGAATCTGCGTTGAACTTGTCATGAGACAAAAGCAGTGTTGTAAATTATCTTGCATGTAAAAAAAAAAAAAGGTTTGAAATGTAAAATGGTGGCCTTGCAGTCAACTAAAATATAAAAATTAATATTTGGCCGGTTGGTAAATTCTTAAAACAATTAACAAAGTTGGCTGTGAGAGACTCGTTTCCAAGGAAGAGCACTTATTAAGTGGAAAGAAATACCTTAAGCTGAAATTTTAAATTATAAGCGTAATATCCATATTGTACTTTTCTCATGAACATTTTTAAGACTTTTTGGCAGCGTGGTTCTATGGGTGTATAACATTTGCTGCAACACCCGAACACAATTTTATGTACAATTAATCTTCTCATACCACTTTATCATGCATAAAATAAACCACTTTTGTTGTTATGCATACATATTTTTATATTTTAGTCACTGTAATGATGCGTAATTTGATTACAGATATTATGATGCAACATTTTTATTTTCTTACAAAAGTGACACTGATAGAATGTAGATCATTTATTATGACAAAGTTCATGAGCTAAGTTTTGTTTTATCTATTGC